>JARQZK010000142.1:120000-165000 GCA_030704885.1 Cynegetis impunctata
CATAATAGACAAAAGAAGCCGTCTACTTTGTGGGCAATGTACAGTATGATACGAACGATGCTAGAAATTGAAGAAAAAACTGATATTTCCAAATATGGGAAACTGCTAGCCTTCCTAAAACGACAAAATAAGGGCTTCAGACCCAAAAAATCGAACGTATTTTCGAGGAAGAATATAGAGGATTTTAAATAAAGCTCCAAATAATCTTCTACCGATAAAGGTAAGTTATTTGTGATTCTTTAAATAAGTATTTAAAAAAAACAAACGTGTTTGAGCTAATACAAGTATACTGGTATTAGTGTATTATTTTTTCTTATTGTTTTAGGTAGCATTGATAATAGGCGTATCTGGAGCTTGTCGGACGGACGAATTAGTGAAAATGAAAATGTTGGATATAGCTTTTTTTGAAGTAAAAATTTCGGTTGAGATTTCAGATTCTAAAATACATACAAATAGATCGTTCTTGATTACTGATTCAGTATGGGTGAAGATTATTCGAGACTACATTAATTTGAGAAAAAACATAGAAATCGATAGATTTTTTGTTCAGCTCAGAGGAGGAATATCAAGAAATCAACCATTTGGACACAATACAATAGCTAATTTTCCCCAAAAAATTGATTCTTTTTTGAATTTAGAGAATTGGAGAGGCTTCACAGGACACGCACTCAGAAGAACCGCCGCTACGTTACTTGCCAACAGTGGTGCAAGTGTACTCCAATTAACAAGGCTGGGAGGATGGAAATCTAGTACTGTGGCAGAAGGTTATGTGGATGGCTCAATAGAGAATAAAACGAAAACTGTCCCAATGTGCCATGTCTTCTGTAGTTGTTGCAAGTAGTTCACAAACCTCAGTCATTCAACATGAAATTAATTTGTTGCCCAAAGAGACAACTGTTGGAGGGTCCAGCGCTGGTACAGGCCTGAATATTTTAATAAATGCAATAATTCAAATTTAACGAATAATATCAATAAGTAATTTGTTATATTTTAGTTCATTGATTTTTCTTATTGTTTGTTGTTATTATAAAATTTGTCAAACTTACTTACTTTATTTTTTCGTGTCCGAGTCCATATTACAATTTGTCAGCCCAGTATCGGGCTATGTCCAGTGCATTATCTCTAGCAAGCCATAAGTCTTCGAGGGAACAGGAGCTTGGACAATTCTTGCAAACCAGGAGATGTTCCATATTCTGTGTCGCTCCACAGTCGCATTTGACATCTTGTTCATTATTAATTCGTCTTCACGGAGGCTACTCCTGTTCTGTTTGTCCAAAAATGTGTTATTAAAAAAAAAATATTCATTTAGAATAGCGTGGGGGCGGGAAATGAGGACGGGAGGTGAGGGCGGGAAATGAGGGCGGGAAGTTAGGGCGAGAATTAGAGGTGTCTAATGTGACACTTCCCAACCTTCAATGACGTTAGTAATGACAGCTTTACATATATGATTGTATATAAAATATCTTTTGAAATTGTGAAATCAACTCTTCAAGAAATATCTAACGTTTCTGGTCAGCAGCAACATGGAACATCTTCGGGAATTTGTGTTGGAAGTAAATGTTCAAACTTTACTATCAATTATTATTCCAAAAAATGAAAATGTTTTATGATGAATAATCAACTAATAATTGACTCTGTTAAAAATAAAGCCCTCAAAAAGTAATATTTCATGTTTATTTTGTGAATCATTTTGGCAGTGAAAAAGCTTTTGCGGAAAAAAATTGAACATTTACGCATCAATAAAGATGCAGCAATGTCAAGTTTGCTTTTGTACTGGGTGTCCGATTAAGAGAGGCACTCCGCTGTATCTCAGAAACTATTCGTCGTAGAGAATTACGGTAAAAAATTTTATAACTAAAGTGGCCAACAGAAAATCCTGGAAAGTAAATTCAGGTTCCTAAGATGACCGCTAGGGGGCAGAAAACCAGCCAGTAAATACTGTGCCCTCTGTGCGAATGTGATCTCTTCAAATTTACTACGGTAGGGCGTGATATGACTTTTGTAGGGAATACAACTTACAAATCGAAGACATGAATTCTGAACTTTGGCCAGATTATATTTTTCTTTCTTTGTCAGCAAACGAAAGTACACCGGATAGCAGTAATCGAATAAAGGGTAGACCAGAGATCTAACAAGTCTGAACTTAGTTGCCTCATTCAATTCACATTTACGAGAACTGAAGTTGTTGATATATTTGCGGTAAACTTTGAATGTCTACAAAATGCGGTATTGTCACAAAGATTATACATAATTCGATTTCCAAATCGGCGTTCACGCCATGCGAAAATTTGTTGGGCATATTTGAAGAAAACAGTGAAGCTGCCAGTATTACGCAAATTTCGGACTAAACGCGGAAAGATTCTCGCATGGCGTAAACGCGGAATATAGAGCTTTGTATATTCTCTGTGCTAATGCCACATTTTGAAGAAATTCGAAATATACCGCAAACATATCAACAGCTTCATTGTTCGTAAAAGGCATTTCAATTTTTTTCAATCCTTTTTCTGTGTACCACAAAAACTCATTAAACTGCCACCATATGTATCATTTCAGTATTTGTTGACAAATTGATTTAAGGCATATATTTTTCCTCCATGGCCTCTTTAAAATCTGACTACATTGCACTTGCATATTATTACATTGGTTATTATGCTCCTACTCGATTTATTTTTCAATTTTTCGAAATGAGAATGTTTTTTTTTGAAAATCATAAAATTATGAAATTTCATCATTGATTCTTGGAAAAAGACATCATAATTATGATAACTAAATTTTCTTTCTTCGATATTTCAGGCTAGGAATAAGATATCGAGATACGGTTTTCACGAGCCTATTTGGGCATCAACACAATACAGTTTTATGGAAAAAATATGTTATTGCATTCAATTTTTTCAGAGGAATCAGCAAAATTCTGTTATTAAATTATATTAGAGAACGCCGTCTACCGGCATAACTTGAAATTTGACAGACAAGAGATAAGATGGTTTCTATGAAGCAATTAATATTTTTCCCAACGAGATCAACTTTTTTGGAATCCATTCAGTAGTTCGGGAGTCACAGCAGTTTATTCAAAAAAACATTGAATCACCCCCGCACCATTTCATATCAATAGATACGTCAAAAAGTGTCAAATAAAAATGTCTCGAATAAAGCTCAGCTTTAAACAAAAAATATTGTTTTGGTATATTCAATAGATGAATTTCCGAAAAAAATTACTTTAAAAGTTTCAGATGGCGGTTACGCCCTCGGGCGGCAATCTTAGAAACCTGCAAATAATTTCCAGGATTTTCTGTTGACCACTTTGGTTATAAAATTTTTTACAGTCTCTACGACGAATAGTTTCTGAGATACAGCCGGGTGCCTCTCTTAATCAGACACCTGGTACACAAAATGTAATACACAACTCGGGAGGCAAATTTTCCTGATAATTCTATTGCCTTGACCTATTTTGCCAGCACACGCTGCTGCTCGGGCAAAAACTGCGTTCTCAACTACTGAGTTTCACTTACGCCCCTAGTAGTGTAAATAACTATATCGTGACGTATTAAATATTCACCCCCACTTATATATCCCCTGTTATATACACCGATTAAATGCAATACATCTAATAGAGAAAAATTTTTGAAAATCTGTAATCGAGCAAACTGCCCATTGGTTTTGTTATTTTAGACACTGAATTCTAGCACCTATTTTCAAATTACGCTTTGTCATCATAAGCAAAAAATCCTCACAATAATATTATGTGACAATTGTGATGATAACATGTGCCTCAATTCAAGTTCCTCCGTATTGATTCATCAAAAATTTGTCAGAAAATAAAATAAAATAAATTTATACAGCTCGATACCCCACAAACAGTTATACCTATAAATGCTTATATATATCATGACAATTGTCAGAGAACTTAATGATCATCAAACAACCAGCTGAATAAGAGTAGTCATTCTGCATACAATTTAAAGTATATCTTTATGACAGAACTAATTGTTTCGAAGTCATTCAATCCGTCCATTTTCAATCAGTTCAATCTATCTTAAGGTATGATTGACATTTACAGCCTCATTCATTTCCAGCATGATATCCCTGAATTCTCGCAATCAAATAATTTCTCAGAAACTAAAAAATTATAATACCTACTTGCACTACCAATTGTTTTTTGATTCAATTTCAGTTTCACATCATATTTAGTATGAAAATGTCTATATTAGAGCAATAATTCTCTAAATGATGTCGAAAGCTTTTTGACTATGATATATCTGTATTCCAACCATATGAATATATATACACACACATATATGTATGTATATATATATATATATATATATATATATATATATATATATATATATATATATATATATATATATATATATACAGGGAGGACCACCAGGAACTGCATCGATCGATATCTCATAAACTTAATGTAGGAAAAATTGGAAATTTTGTAAGCTGGCTAGATGTCTTGGGGCCTATTCAGCTAAAATATTTTCATTAATTGGGCACTTGCGGTTATACCGGAAATAGACCCTAAGTCGGTTATTTTATATAAAATACCCTATATATTATTACATTTTTGAATTCTACCCTAGATTCTAGACAAATTTTATGCATCATGTCCTATACCTAAGTCTAAGCATTTTTTGAAGTTTTAATGTCAAAAATGACGATTGCAAGTCCTAATATAATTGTCAATTGTTGCTCTAAAGAAGCCCTTATTACTTACTTTGGGTTGGGTTTCTTGTTGAGAAGGACTTACTGCAATATATTTTGTATAATATTTGAATAACTAATCATGCAGGGTGTTCAAAGAATAAGATCTAAAATGACACTGAGAAAACTGATGAAAATCAATTTTTTCAAATAGAAACCCCCCGTTTTTCTCATTTTTTAGTATTAAGTATCAAAAATTAAGGTAACTTTGTATGAAGTTATTTATACCTAAAATTTTCAGCTTTCGAAATATTGCCAATTTTATATCTTTCTATGGCGATTTTGCATTCAATCAACAATAATTAATTAGATCCAGGATAGCCACGATCGTATTTGACATTTCAAATCAGCATAATGACACTCGGGTTAAATTATACAAAAGAAGATTATTCAAAGTTATTTATTATCTATGGGCAACATGTAAAAGTTATTTCAGGAACATGATATGCCGACGAGCCATCGTGTGACCATCTGAAAAAAATTGTAATAGTTTTTTTTAAATCAAACATAGCTCAAACATTTTGATCGAATATTTCCCTCCTGTCAAGAATCCCTTGTAAATAAAATGCAATTATCGAAAATTACAGCGATAATTGCATTGTAGAAAGCGAAAGAGCCCTGCGATAATTGCATTGTAGACCGATAATTGCATAGTAGCATAGTTCATATTACGTTTTTTGATGACAAGCTGAGAAATTATGAATTACTAACGTCAGTTTGACAAGTTGAAAGTTTATTCGGAAAATATTCTCCCAAATTACACTCGTGCATCAAAATAACCGGATAATTTCGCATTCCAGCTTGTTGTCTTTCAAAAACTGCATTCGGTCATTTTCATAATTTGGAGAAAGAGCCAAAAATGAAAATGAACTCATGCAGTTTTTTGACAACAAGCTGTCATGCAAAATTATCGGTAATTTTGATGCACTTGTGCAATTACTTACGAAAACAGTAAAGCTGCATTTTTACAAACATTTTAACACCGAAATTAGTTATTTGAAAGTACGCATGGCTCTCTAGAATAGAAATTTATTTCAAATGAAAATAAAAAAACGGTAACAAAAAGTGACAAATGATACATTGTATCAACGTTGTATTCTAGATGTCATATGGAGACAAAAAAATGAGAATAAACCAGGTGTCTCATTAAAAAATCGAGGCGAGCTACCTTCCGTGGATACATTTCTTGAAACTTTTAGTTCTATTTTAAGAATTATTGTATGTTCTTGGCTTTGGTTAGATTTTTTTTAAAATCAAATATTTTTTGAAACGTATATATAGTATAAAATTTCTTCACTTCTTAAACATCGAACAATAAAAACTTTATACAAACAAGGGTAGAATTCGGAACGAAACATTCAAAAATCTTATCACTATGTAGCCTGGAGGCAATTAAAGCCGACAAACGTCAAAATGAATGAAAAATTTGATAGGCTAATACATCCTAAACATCTCGAGAACAAAAAATCCTAATTGTATATATATATATATATATATATATATATATATATATATATATATATATATATATATATATATATATATATAATATATATATATATATATATATATATATATATATATATATATATATATATATATATATATATATATATATATATATATATATATATATATATATATATATATATATATATATATATATATATATATATATATATATATATATATATATATATATACAGTGCTTTCATGATGAAAGGAACAAATTCATTAAAAAATTAGGTTTCTATTTCATGTTAAAATCCTCGGACAGGTCGATTAGTATTTTTATTTGGGCATTTTTCGCAATAAAAATTTTGTATACAGGGTGTCTCATTCAAGAGCTATGGCTTTGTCATTAGTTTTTTTAAAGGTAATACCCTGTATATTATTTCACTTTACAATTCTACGATAAATTCTTATCACTTTTTGTGAACATACCATATGCCTCAACTCGATGGATTGCCAGAAACGGAGATAGTGGGTAATGAGAGGTACGATATGAAAACACACAAATGTAATTACTAATTTAATTTTTACATATGTTCAATCTGTTGTCCGTTTACTTCGAGACATTTTTGAAGTCGATTCAATGTTTCCCGTTGCACATTTTCAATTACTTCTGGACTGATAAGTCTTATTTCCTGCCTGATTCTCTCTTTTAGATCATCAATATTATTTGGTCTATTCAAATTAAAAAAAAAGCTGCAAGTGAGTGGGGTAGTGTAATAATAGATAACAATTTTCACGAGACAAAAAACAATAGAATTATGGCAAATAAGATAGAAATACAGAATTTTCAATTTATTACAAAAGCCCACTCGGTTTTATCGATACAAAAAAGGTCAGTACGATCAGGAAAATAATAAAATAGAAGCAGCAAGTTAGTGGGGCAGTGTAATAATTGATAAGAATTTTTACGAGACAAAAAATAATAAAATTATAGAAATTGAGATAGAAATACAGGGTATTCAATTTATTGCAATAGCCCACTCGGTTTTATCGATACAACAAATGATCAGCAGTATTGAAAAATGATAGAAACAACCAGTTTGTGGTTTTTACACTAATTTTTTACTTATTATTTATTTTTCATTCAATAATTCTATAGCTGTTTTTCCTGTGAAAATTTTTATCAATTATTACACCATCCCTACTTAATTGCAGCTTCGACTTCATCATTTTTTCAATCCTGCTGATCATTTTTTATATCAATAAAACCCAGTGGACTATTGCAATGAATTGAAAACCCTGTATTTCTATCTTATTTTCGATAAATCAATAATTTTTTGTCCCGTGAAAATTCTTATCAATTATTACACTAACTTGCAGCTACTCTTTTATCATTTTCTTAATCGTGCTGACCATTTTTTGTATCGACAAAACCGAGTGGGCTCATGTAATAAATTGAAAACCCTGTATTTCTATTTTATTTTCGATAATTCTATAATTTTTTGTCTCGTGAAAATTCTTATCAATTATTACACTACCCCACACAGTTGCAGCTTTTTTTTTAACATTTTCTCAATCCTGGTAACCATTTTTTGGATCGATAAAACCGAGTGGGCTATTGTAATAAATTGAGAACCCTGTATTTCTATTTTGTTTTCGATAATTCAATAATTTTTTGTCTCTTGAAAATTCTTATCAATTATTACACCACTCCACTCACTTGCAGCTTTTTCTAAATCATTTTCTTAATCGTGCTGACCTTTTTTTGTATCGATAAAACCGAGTGGGCTATTGTAATACTTTGAAAACCCTGTATTTCTATCTTATTTTCGATAATTCTATTGTTTTTTGTCTCGTGAAAATTGTTATCAATTATTACACTACCCCTCTCACTTGCAGCTTCTTTTTAATTATTTTCCTAATCGTGCTGACCATTTTTTGTATCGACAAAACTGAGTGGCCTATTGTAATAAATTGAAAACGCTGTATTTCTATCTTATTCTCGATAATTCTATTGTTTTTTGTCTCGTGAAAATTCTTATCAATTATTACAACACCCCGCTCACTTGCAGCTTATCTGTTATTATTTTCTTAATCCTGCTGACCAGTTTTTGTACCCATAAAACCGAGTGGGCTATTGTAATAAATGAATATTCTCATATTTGTTTGTTATTGTCATAATTTCTTGATGCGCTACCTATTTTTTGGGCCGAAAATGGTTGTAATTATTTGTAATTAATTATTTTTAATTTTAATTAATTGTAATTAATTGTAATTAATTGTAATTAATTGTAATTAATTGTAATTAATTGTAATTAATTGTAATTAATTGTAATTAATTGTAATTAATTCTAATTAATTGCAGAAAAGTTCCCAATCGAAAATAATTGATATGGTATGAGTGTGGTGCAGCTTCAGACTAATTCTACACTACACCCTCATAACTTGAGTTCTGCAACTGTAATAAATTTGGGAATAGGTGTAATAAATTGTAATTAATGTGTAAAAAATTCACGTAGAGTGAAATAAGTTGTGGGGTATAAAAGCTGGTGCACCGTGAGGGACATCAATTCACGGTGCGTTTACTATCCACCTTAAGATTTTTTTCACTGACGTCCATTGTGATTTTGAATCTTGTTTAAATGTTGGCATACGTTTGCCATTGAAAGTATTCATTGACGACTCTAACACTTGTTTTCATGTTCCTTGTATTCGAAGGATTCAATCTTTTCTTAAGTTCATCCATGAAAAGATTCAGAACAAAACCTAATTCAGAAATTGCTTGCATCTATTCAAATATATCCTCGGCAAGCTTTTTAGCTCTTGTATCGTTATATTTCGACATCTTGTCACTTTGCACTATTCTCACTTGTCGCTATCAGAAGACGTGGCCTAAGATTGCACTGTAGGTTCACTAGCACTGACACTAACTCCAATGCGACTGTTAGCCTCTGCTTGTGTCTTGGTTTTATTGGCATTGGCTGGTAGCGTTAAAGCATCGTCTCATTATTTCGATGTCCTGATTGTTCTATTTTTAGAGCTTCTCTTATGGTACCGACCCTGTAGTTTAAGAGAAGCTCTAGAAATAGAAAACCTAAGGCATCTAAACAAACGAGACTAAATAATCCACTAACTTGGAAAACAATTTTTAAAAGAAGAAAACACCTAAAACAACACGAGAAGTAAAATCTAACATCTAGGAAGAAAATCCAAGCCATGAAGTGAAGGGGCGGAGCCTATGCAGCGAACCGGCCAATCAGGAAACGGGACCAGCCAATGCCAATAAAACCCATACACAAGCAGAGGCGAACAGTCATTTTCTGAATGTGACTAGCGAGCGAAGCACATAGTGTTAGAAGCGACCAACGGGAAGATACCTTTAGCGAATTTGATGGCGAACGACGAAGAAGCAAGAAAACGAGCAGAGCAGATAAAAATTAGATTTATATTTTTATCGAGAAACGGCCACGACATTAACTACTTCTATGAATAAATCAAGAAGTCAGTTCAGCTAGAACTAATTGACGGCGAGTCAGCAGCGGCACTGATGACGACCGAAAAAGAGAACAAAGTGCAGATTCAACCGGCGAAATTAAAAATGCCAAATAAATCTGACGAAAACGAAACGAACAAGGCGAAGCGCAGTGGTGACGAAGACGGTGTATTTATAGCACCGAAAAAAAAATCTAAGAAGGAAAACAAAACAAATACGGAACCGACAACGCCTACCGAAAATGGACGTTGCTCTACAAGAAGTGAAGGAATATGACGATATGCAGGTTGAAGAGGATGAAACTAGTAGTGTACCCGAAATTACGAAGAAATCCAAAGTACCAATGACGACCAGACAAATGGAAAGAAAAGAGAAATTTTCTCCTCTCATAGTTACAGAAAAAGAAAAATGGGCCAGAATTTCTAAGGAAATTAAAATTAATAACATTCAGTATAAAAACGCTAAACTCATATCCTAGGGAGTGCAAGTAGAACCGGCAACACAAAACGATTAGAGGCAACTTTTCAAACACTTCAAAGACAGCGGCGTAGAATTTTACGCTTATCAACTGAACAGCGAGAAAAAATTGAAAGTGGTCTTACAAGGAGTAATGCCGGAACTTACAGAGAAGGAAATAGAAGAACAAGGCTATCCAACATCTGAAATAACAAGGAAAAAGGCGAAGAAAGGCTGTCCTATTTCCCTAGTATTGGTAGAGATGGACAAAGCATATAAAAGTATATACAACAAATTAGAATTCTGCTGCGGGCTTTCCATACAGGTAGAAAGTCTGCGCATCAAAACCAAAGTAATCCAATGCCATCGATGTCAGCTATTTGGCCACGCCCAGCGCAACTGCCATGCGTCGGCTAAATGTATGAAATGTGGGGACGACCCCTAAATGCGCAAACTGCGGAGGAGAACCCAAAAATACGAATAACCCCGACAAACGAAAAAAATTAAACCTGCACCTCCTCCACCAGAAAATTTTTGGCGGAAAAGAGAAGAAAAAACAAAAACAAAAAAAAACCTGAAACTGAAAAAATTAAGAACTCGCACGAGAGCGACGAAACAACAAAAAACTGATTTTATCAATGAGCAAGAAAAACTGATTACACTTTTCAGAAACAGAAATGACTAATAAATACCTGAAGATTGCATACTGGAACGCTCAATCCATCAAAAACAAAAAAGGAGAGCTCACCTGTTTCTTGAAGGAGTACAAGATAGATTTGATGTTAATAAATGAAAAGTACCTAAAACCAGCTACAACATTCAAAACTACAAAATATACAGAACAGATCGAACCGAAGTTAAAGGAGGAGGAACGGCTGTTTTGGTGAAATCTTGACTAGAACATGAGGAAATTTAAACAACGGAACAAATTAATACTGAATCAACAGGTGTTAACATCAAAACCGACAAAGAAAACATAATTTTTCATGCTGTACACAACCCACTTAAAAAGGAGTTAACAGAATTTGATATCATGAAAATGTTTAGGTCAAATTTACAATAGTCGCTGGAGATCTTAATGCAAAACATACTGAACGGAATAGTCGAATTACTAATACAAATGGAAAACGATTGTTGAAAATTGCAGAGGAAAACGGCCTAGTAGTGACCAGTCCTGATGAAGTCACTCATATTCAATTGAACTACAAAATAGAAGCAGCAATGTATCTATCCTCAGACCACGTCCCTGTGCTCGAGTTGGAAACTTCGGCAGAGGAACAAATTCAGCAACGAAAAATAACAGTTTGGATCAATTTCAATCAAATAATAGAATCAGAAAATCACACTACATAAAACATTTTTTTGAGACAATTTAGACGAGAAAATTTCGGACTTTGGAAACAGAATTTTAACAGCTGTTGAAAAAAGAACGAATCTCACCGGCAATAAAAGCTTTACTGGTGAAAAAAAAGAAAGCAAAGAAGGTGTACATGAGAGCACTACATCCCAATGATAAAACCTACCTCAACAAAATTACAAACGAAGTAAAAATCAAGATAAGGGAAGAAAGGATAAAAGATTGGAATAAGAAACTAGATTCACTATCGTCTGAAGATCAATCGCTGTGGCAAATGGCAAAGGCAGCAAACAGAAAAATACTATGCTTAGTTCAGGGAAATGAAACAGTGACAACGGACGAAGAGAAATTAGAATTATTTGCGCAGAACTTGGAACAGCAGTTCATAACAAAGGAACCAAACTCAGATGAAGAATTTCATTTGAATATAGTAAATATAGGGCAGAGAAGAGAACAAACAAATGGGGTAAAAGAAGAAGAAATCGAGGAAATAAAAACACAGAAGTTCAGGACATACTGTAAAATCTGAAAGTCAAAAAATTAAAGACGATAAAAGAAATAACTTCAGAAAGACGAATGAATATGATACAGAAAATGGCTGACCACGAGAACGCCGAAATAAGAAGAACGTTGGAAATTAATCCAAGGAAAACAGACAAGAGAACATCACTATCTCGTTGGAAAAGAATCCAAGAAGACTGAGACTTAGTGAGTATTAAACTAGTAGAAAAAAGTGCGAATTAATGACCAAAAAGACATGGAATTAATTCCAAACCTTGATAAAATTAAGACGATCTAAGAGGCGAAGAGTAGTGACCGTCGAGTCACCAGACGTACAGCAGCACTAGAAAATGCCAAATCAGATTGAACCCCGGAGTCTTTCTCAGATTCATATATGATATATATATATATATATATATATATATATATATATATATTGTAACGTTTAAACCCCTATAAAAATTCTATAATGGATTTAGAATGAAACTTGTCACAATATGAAGCCAGCTAGCTCTAAGTGGGGGTTCTAAACTTCCGAAATCAAGCTACTTAAACTAATAGTGAAGAAAAGATGTATTTAGGGCGCCATGATAACTGTTTCAGTACTCCTAAACTCTCAATAAAACTCTACGTTAACCAAAAGAATATATTGACTCTAAATTACAAAACAATCAAATAACGAAGGGCACTTATCTAAAAAACGACAGCTGTCGGTGGTGGCTTCCTCAAGTCTGGCCAAGGTATGGGATTGCTCGGTGTCTTCGGTTTAATGTTCAGCCTTCACCTTGCTCGGTGTCTTCGGTTTAACAGGTTGACCGCCACGTGTTTCCTTGAGGATACACAGGGTGTTGCCATGTAAGGCCATGGGTGAAACTGAGGTGTAAATTTTTTTTCATCTATTTCATTTTTCTTTGAAAATGTAATGAAACCTTATTTAGTAGCTCAGTTATGCTGGAAACATGTTTTTTCTTGAAATTTACCGTTTTTTGTGTGTGTGTCTTGAGGATACAAGTAGAATACCTTCACTTGAAGCCATTAAAAATGATTGATGGTGACAGCTCAAGGTCATAAATCATGACAAGTCTATTGTTATACATGACAGGTGGGCGGCACCCAGAGCCATTAAAATTGATTGATGATGACAGTTCCAGGAAGTCGTCTATTGTTCCTATTGTTGGGGCCGGTCTATTGTTCCTATTGTTCGAGGGCAGGTGTGCAGTCTTTTGTTATACCCGATCTATTGTTAGACCAGGTGTTCGGGGCAGGACCGTATTAACTAATGATTGAGGATCGTGAGAATTGATTTTTTTTCACAAATTTAGACCAAAATTCGTAAATCGTATGAAATCCACCCCTGACATTAGATATGGGTGCAGGTAATATTTCTAAGAAAACACACACACAAAAGGTTGACGCGAATATCTCTGCACAAAAGCGGGTGGCAGGTCTTTTGTTTCTATTGTTTGGGCAGGTGTTCGGGACAGGACCGTATTAACTAATGATTGATGGAGTTGAATATTTTTCAAATTTAGACCTAAACATATCCAACGACAAGTATATTTTTATGAAATAAAAGAATTCTTTTTGAATATAAATAATTTTATTTGAATTTAGAACTCTACATATGAAAAACGCTGTATAAAATGTAGCTCAATGTTTTTCTGAGAAATTGTTCAATTACTTACGCAATTATTAAATCACGTAAAACATATTTGAAAAATCCATAAATTAATGATTAGGCAGAATGCGAAATTTTTTATTATAGATCTCATATTTTCTTTTTCTGTTTAACTTTATTACTACTTCATAAATAATTAATTGAATTTATGATTCCGGGATACCTTTTACTAATGAGTTGTACGTATATTCAATTTGGTGAGATTGAATAATTTATTGAACTTTTTTTCATATAAGATTCATATAGGTAAGAAACCCACATTACTTTACTTTCCACGATAGCAGTTTCCACGACCCCCACCCTTTCTCCATGCTTACCTGTTGTTGTGCAATCGCCGAAAGTTACCGAAGAAACCCGAACGCCTTTCTACGATATTCCAAGGATGACTCACCCCCTATGTATGAATTGCTTGTAAAATATTATTTCAATATTGAGAATATTGTGTTAGATAGTATCATTTGATAGAGATATTCTGTGTAATTGTATATAAATATGATTAAATGTATGATATTATATAACAATAAACTTTATTTCAGAAAATTTATTTATCTAATTACAAACCTTCTTATTTGAAACACTAAATTATTAAAAAATGTAATTTGAACAGTCGTTTA
This sequence comes from Cynegetis impunctata, assembly GCA_030704885.1. Taxonomy (NCBI): domain Eukaryota; kingdom Metazoa; phylum Arthropoda; class Insecta; order Coleoptera; family Coccinellidae; genus Cynegetis; species Cynegetis impunctata. The sequence goes on from JARQZK010000142.1 coordinate 134,265, forward strand.
CATGCATTATAATAAGCCCCGATAAACTTATCAATCAAAACTGTTATTCAATCAAATCTTTTCAGATGTAATTACGAACAAAAATCTGAAATTTCATAAAACCTATAGGTAATTATATGAATATAAATAATTAATTGAATTTATGATTCCTGGATACCTTTTTACTAATGATTTGTACATATATTCAATTTGGCGAGATTGAATAATTTATTGAACTTTTTTTCATATAAGATTCACAAATTTTTTTATGGAAGAACAAAATAATTTAAGTAACTCTTTTCCTATAAGATGTATGAAATTCATCAGATCAATCAGATTTTATTTCTTTGATTAGGTGGAATGCGAAATTTTTAATGCAATTTTTATAAGATTCATGAAATTTTTTCATGAAGAACAAAATAACTTAGGGAACTTTATTACAGAAAATTTATTTATCTAATGACAAACCTTTTTATTTGAAACACTAAATTATTAAAAAAATGTAATTTGAAAATTCATTTACATGCATTATAACAGGTCTCTCATACTAGGTGAATAAAGCGTACACGTATAAATTTTTAAAAGACCTAAATCCCATGTGTGATAAATCAGTTGTAAATATCGTATATTATTACGATGAATGACGGACAGCTTTTTGAATAAGAAAAACTTTCCATATGAAATATAGACAAAACCTCCTAGTGTTTAAAAATTATGATACTAATACGATCAATATTATATAAATAAATTGATAGGAAGTTAAGTATTATGTATTTAATTCAACTTAGATTATAAATTATAACCCATACTTTGTATGAAGTAGTAATAAAGTTAAATTATTAATTCATTCTATTATTCTACATTGAAAATTTAATAATTTTATAATTTTATGCATACTTATAAACAATCACATACCTTGCCATGCCAAAAAAAACCCCCACACATCTATACTAAACGGATAAAATTGTTATTGAATATATGATTCCTACATTCATTGTATAAATGATTTGTTCGGGCATTCAATTTGGTGAACATCGAAATTAAATAACTTATGCAATTTTTATAAGATTCATGAAATTTTTTCATGAAGAACAAAATAACTTAGGGAACTTTATTACTGAAAATTTATTCATCTAATTACAAACCTTTTTATTTGAAACACTAAATTATCAAAAAAATGTCAAATATTTACAGATGTAATTACGAACAAAGATCAAAGAATACTTATTAGGTATTATATGAATAAAAATAATTTATTGAATATATGATTCCTGCATTCATTGTGTAAATGATTTGTCCATGAAAGCAAAAAGTTTAATTATTCTCTCTCTTAGTTGGAAATATCAAAATATTTCTAAAACTTCATCTATGTAAATAAAACTAAATTCACTTTTTTTTTTTACATCCAACGAAATTAATTTCTGGTTTCCCTAAATGAAATAAAGATATCCCATAATTATAAACATACAATACAATAGTACCTAGTCCTCCAAAATGAAATTGATGCAGTTCATATTGGCCAATCCGATAAACTCATCAATAGAAATTATAAAAACTTATTGAATCAAATCTTTACAAATGTAATTACGAACAAAGATCAGAGAATACTTATTAGGTATTATATGAATAAAAATACTTTATTGAATATATGATTCCTGCATTCATTGTGTAAATGATTTGTCCATGCATTCAATTTGGTGAACATCGAAATTAAATAACCTATGCAATTTTTATAAGATTCATATAGGTAAGAAACCCACATTACTTTACTTTCCACGACCCTCACCATTCCTCCATGCTTACCTGTTATTGTGCAATCTCCGAAAATTACCGAAGAAACCCGAACTCCTGCCCACGATTGTTGTGAATAAAAGCGTCTAAAATATTAGAAATAAAGATATCCGGTAATTATAAACATATAATAGTACCTAGTCCTCCAAAATGAAATTGATGCATTTCATATTGCTTTAATCATTTATATTGGCCAAACTCATAACTTATCAATCAAAACTGTTATTCAATCAAATCTTTTTAGATGTAATTACGAACAAAAATCTGAAATTTCATAAAACCTATTAGGTAATTATATGAATATAAATAATTAATTGAATTTATGATTCCTGGTTACCTTTTACTAATGATTTGTATATTCAATTTGGTGAGATTGAATAATTTATTGAACTTATGTCATATAAGATTCACAAATTTTTTTTATGGAAGAACAAAATAATTTAAGTAACTATTTTCCTATAAAATGCATGAAATTCATCAGATCCATCAGATTTTATTTCTTTGTTTGGGCAGAATGTGAAATTTTTTATTATAGATCTCATATTTTCTTTTTTTTCTGCTTAATTTTATGTATACATTTGTACATATATTCAATTTGGTGAGATTGAATAATTTATTGACCTTTTTTCATATAAGATTCACAAATTTTTTATGGAAGAACAAAATAACTTAAGTAACTCTTTCCCTATAAAATGCATGAAATTCATCAGATCAATCAGATTTTATTTCTTTGATTAGACAGAATGCGAAATTTTTAATTATAGATCTCATATTTTCTTTTTTTAGACAAAACCTCCTAGTGTTTAAAAATTATGATACTAATACGATCAACATTATATAAATAAATTGATAGGAAGTTAAGTATTATGTATTTAATTCAACTTAGATTATAAATTATAACCCATACTTTGTATAAAGTAGTAATAAAGTTAAATTATTAATTAATTCTATTATTCTACATTGAAAATTTAATAATTTTATAATTGTATGCATGCTTATAAACAATCACATACCTTGTCATGTCAAAAAAAAAAATCCCACACACATCTATACTAAACGGATAAAATTGTTATTGAATATATGAGTCCTACATTAATCGTATAAATGATTTGTCTATGCATTAAATTTGGTGAACATCGAAACTAAATAACTTATGCAATTTTTATAAGATTCATGAAGAACAAAATAACTTAGGGAACTTTATTACAGAAAATTTATTCATCTAATTACAAACCTTTTTATTTGAAACACTAAATTATTTTAAAAAATGTCAAATATTAGGAGTAAATAAAACGTAGACGATAAATGTATACGATTGATGAATATCTTAAAATCATAACATTACTAGATATACTGTTTTAGAAAATATAAACATGTATTCGATTAGGAAAGAATAAAATATAGAGGATAAACATACCCAACGATAAGTATATTTTTATGAAATAAAAGAATTCTTTTTGAATATAAATAATTTTATTTGAATTTAGAACTCTACATATGAAAAACGCTGTATAAAATGGTGCTCAATGTTTTTCTGAGAAATTGTTCAATTACTTACGCAATTATTAAATCTGGTAAAACATATGAATTACATAACTTGCTTGTGAAACATAAAACTTCTTTTGAAAGATATGAAACTTTATTACCAAATTTGGCAGAAAGTTCATAAAATATATTTCACAACTTGAAAAGTTGGGTAGGCTATCGAAATTTTCAGGAAGCAGACGTCTTTTATCAAATTGTACCGAATAAATTTTAGATTCTGGTTGCTACACTATATGATAATTTTGATAACGTGCTATTTTTTCTAGGGATCTGAAATTCGTTCACAAAACTCTTGAATTTTTAGGAAGTTTTTCCCGTTGATCGCAAAAACTGTTGAAAAAGATTTTCCGAAATATCATTACATACCTTTGGAAGTACTATTCCATATATTTAGTTTTGATCATTAATTACTACAATTAGATGACCATCAGCTATTTTCTAGTTTTAATTTCATAAATTGAATTTACGTATTCTGCAAATAACCCGTCCCTTTGTTTCTTGAAAAATCAAAAATTGATATGATTGAAACTTTTTTCGTATACATGAAACGGTTCGAATGCTTAAATAGACTTTATGGAACTTTTTTTCATATAAGATTCACAAAAATTTTTATGGAAAAACAAAAATAACTTTACATGCAATAAGATGCCTGAAATTGTTTTCATCAGATTTTATTTCTTATGGCTTGCTCAGGGAACGCATTCATAAGTGAAAAAATTTTGAATTTGTATTATTTTATCATTGACAGTTTACACGCGATCTAAGTTATATTTGATAAACTCACTAGAACGTATGCTAATCTGTGAAAAATGTTAGTATGTTTCTTTGCTCTTATTAGTGGTTTCTGATGATGCCGTCCTCGTTGAATACGCTGATTGTTCACCTGTTGTGCTTCCAAGTTGGTTGAAGTGAAGTGGAGGGAGTCTCTATGAACCAACATTACCACTTTCGACTAGATATGCACGTTTCTGGTCGATCACAACAATAAAGCACTTGCACGTTATCGATTAATGTTCACTGATCCGATTATTCGGATTTATTGATCAATATCCGTATCGATTGACCAAATGTTGAGCGTTATAGAGTTGTGGCCTGTATATGTACGTTTTTATAGATAAACACCATGGTGTATTTAGATATATATTTTATGTTAAAATTGAGATGATATATACACAAGGGTGACTAAGAATTGACGTCTTGTTACTGTCTCTTAGCGTCTCTTGTTCGTATTTTCGCTACCTGATCCTACCATCGCACACCCTAAACGCCAGGGCAGGGATAACAATTTTTTGCGTTCTAACTTATTTCTTCGTTCAAAAATATTTTTAATCATCGCAACAGTTAAACTATGCATATGTTAATTTTTTTTTTGCATCGCTCAGATATCTTTTGCAAAAAAGTGTCGCATATCAGTACAAAAACCTGTTGCAATGATTAAAAATATTTTTGAACGAAGAAATAAGTTAGAACGCAAAAAATTGTTATCCCTGCCCTGGCGTTTAGGGTGTGCGATGGTAGGATCAGGTAGCGAAAATACGAACAAGAGACGCTAAGAGACAGTAACAAGACGTCAATTCTTAGTCACCCTTGTGTATATATCATCTCAATTTTAACATAAAATATATATCTAAATACACCATGGTGTTTATCTATAAAAACGTACATATACAGGCCACAACTCTATAACGCTCAACATTTGGTCAATCGATACGGATATTGATCAATAAATCCGAATAATCGGATCAGTGAACATTAATCGATAACGTGCAAGTGCTTTATTGTTGTGATCGACCAGAAACGTGCATATCTAGTCGAAAGTGGTAATGTTGGTTCATAGAGACTCCCTCCACTTCACTTCAACCAACTTGGAAGCACAACAGGTGAACAATCAGCGTATTCAACGAGGACGGCATCATCAGAAACCACTAATAAGAGCAAAGAAACATACTAACATTTTTCACAGATTAGCATACGTTCTAGTGAGTTTATCAAATATAACTTAGATCGCGTGTAAACTGTCAATGATAAAATAATACAAATTCAAAATTTTTTCACTTATGAATGCGTTCCCTGAGCAAGCCGTAAGAAATAAAATCTGATGAAAACAATTTCAGGCATCTTATTGCATGTAAAGTTATTTTTGTTTTTCCATATAAATTTTTGTGAATCTTATATGAAAAAAAGTTCCATAAAGTCTATTTAAGCATTCGAACCGTTTCATGTATACGAAAAAAGTTTCAATCATATCAATTTTTGATTTTTCAAGAAACAAAAGGACGGGTTATTTGCAGAATACGTAAATTCAATTTTTGAAATTAAAACTAGAAAATAGCTGATGGTCATCTAATTGTAGTAATTAATGATCAAAACTAAATACATATAATAGTACTTTCAAAGGTATGTAATGATATTTCGGAAAATCTTTTTCAACAGTTTTTGCGATCAACGGGAAAAACTTCCTAAAAATTCAAGAGTTCTGTGAACGAATTTCAGATCCCTAGAAAAAATAGCACGTTATCAAAATTATCATATAGTGTAGCAACCAGAATCTAAAATTTATTCGGTACAATTTAATAAAAGACGTCTGCTTCCTGAAAATTTCGATAGCCTACCCAACTTTTCAAGTTGTGAAATATATTTTATGAACTTTCTGCCAAATTTGGTAATAAAGTTTCATATCTTTCAAAAGTAGTTTTATGTTTCACAAGCAGGTTATGTAATTCATATGTTTTACCAGATTTAATAATTGCGTAAGTAATTGAACAATTTCTCAGAAAAACATTGAGCACCATTTTATACAGCGTTTTTCATATGTAGAGTTCTAAATTCAAATAAAATTATTTATATTCAAAAAGAATTCGTTTATTTCATAAAAATATACTTATCGTTGGGTATGTTTATCCTCTATATTTTATTCTTTCCTAATCGAATACATGTTTATATTTTCTAAAACAGTATTTCTAGTAATGTTATGATTTTAAGATATTCATCAATCGTATACATTTATCGTCTACGTTTTATTTACTCCTAATATTTGACATTTTTTAAAATAATTTAGTGTTTCAAATGAAAAGGTTTGTAATTAGATAAATAAATTTTCTGTAATAAAGTTCCCTAAGTTATTTTGTTCTTCATGAATCTTATAAAAATTGCATAAGTTATTTAGTTTCGATGTTCACCAAATTGAATGCATGGACAAATCATTTATACGATTAATGTAGGACTCATATATTCAATAACAATTTTATCCGTTTAGTATAGATGTGTGTGGGATTTTTTTTTTTTGACATGACAAGGTATGTGATTGTTTATAAGTATGCATACAATTATAAAATTATTAAATTTTCAATGTAGAATAATAGAATGAATTAATAATTTAACTTTATTACTACTTCATACAAAGTATGGGTTATAATTTATAATCTAAGTTGAATTAAATACATAATACTTAACTTCCTATCAATTTATTTATATAATGTTGATCGTATTAGTATCATAATTTTTAAACACTAGGAGGTTTTGTCTAAAAAAAGAAAATATGAGATCTATAATAAAAAATTTCGCATTCTGTCTAATCAAAGAAATAAAATCTGATTGATCTGATGAATTTCATGCATTTTATAGGGAAAGAGTTACTTAAGTTATTTTGTTCTTCCATAAAAAATTTGTGAATCTTATATGAAAAAAGGTCAATAAATTATTCAATCTCACCAAATTGAATATATGTACAAATGTATACATAAAATTAAGCAGAAAAAAAAGAAAATATGAGATCTATAATAAAAAATTTCACATTCTGCCCAAACAAAGAAATAAAATCTGATGGATCTGATGAATTTCATGCATTTTATAGGAAAATAGTTACTTAAATTATTTTGTTCTTCCATAAAAAAAATTTGTGAATCTTATATGACATAAGTTCAATAAATTATTCAATCTCACCAAATTGAATATACAATTCATTAGTAAAAGGTAACCAGGAATCATAAATTCAATTAATTATTTATATTCATATAATTACCTAATAGGTTTTATGAAATTTCAGATTTTTGTTCGTAATTACATCTAAAAAGATTTGATTGAATAACAGTTTTGATTGATAAGTTATGAGTTTGGCCAATATAAATGATTAAAGCAATATGAAATGCATCAATTTCATTTTGGAGGACTAGGTACTATTATATGTTTATAATTACCGGATATCTTTATTTCTAATATTTTAGACGCTTTTATTCACAACAATCGTGGGCAGGAGTTCGGGTTTCTTCGGTAATTTTCGGAGATTGCACAATAACAGGTAAGCATGGAGGAATGGTGAGGGTCGTGGAAAGTAAAGTAATGTGGGTTTCTTACCTATATGAATCTTATAAAAATTGCATAGGTTATTTAATTTCGATGTTCACCAAATTGAATGCATGGACAAATCATTTACACAATGAATGCAGGAATCATATATTCAATAAAGTATTTTTATTCATATAATACCTAATAAGTATTCTCTGATCTTTGTTCGTAATTACATTTGTAAAGATTTGATTCAATAAGTTTTTATAATTTCTATTGATGAGTTTATCGGATTGGCCAATATGAACTGCATCAATTTCATTTTGGAGGACTAGGTACTATTGTATTGTATGTTTATAATTATGGGATATCTTTATTTCATTTAGGGAAACCAGAAATTAATTTCGTTGGATGTAAAAAGAGAAAGTGAATTTAGTTTTATTTACATAGATGAAGTTTTAGAAATATTTTGATATTTCCAACTAAGAGAGAGAATAATTAAACTTTTTGCTTTCATGGACAAATCATTTACACAATGAATGCAGGAATCATATATTCAATAAATTATTTTTATTCATATAATACCTAATAAGTATTCTTTGATCTTTGTTCGTAATTACATCTGTAAATATTTGACATTTTTTTGATAATTTAGTGTTTCAAATAAAAAGGTTTGTAATTAGATGAATAAATTTTCAGTAATAAAGTTCCCTAAGTTATTTTGTTCTTCATGAAAAAATTTCATGAATCTTATAAAAATTGCATAAGTTATTTAATTTCGATGTTCACCAAATTGAATGCCCGAACAAATCATTTATACAATGAATGTAGGAATCATATATTCAATAACAATTTTATCCGTTTAGTATAGATGTGTGGGGGTTTTTTTTTGGCATGGCAAGGTATGTGATTGTTTATAAGTATGCATAAAATTATAAAATTATTAAATTTTCAATGTAGAATAATAGAATGAATTAATAATTTAACTTTATTACTACTTCATACAAAGTATGGGTTATAATTTATAATCTAAGTTGAATTAAATACATAATACTTAACTTCCTATCAATTTATTTATATAATATTGATCGTATTAGTATCATAATTTTTAAACACTAGGAGGTTTTGTCTATATTTCATATGGAAAGTTTTTCTTATTCAAAAAGCTGTCCGTCATTCATCGTAATAATATACGATATTTACAACTGATTTATCACACATGGGATTTAGGTCTTTTAAAAATTTATACGTGTACGCTTTATTCACCTAGTATGAGAGACCTGTTATAATGCATGTAAATGAATTTTCAAATTACATTTTTTTAATAATTTAGTGTTTCAAATAAAAAGGTTTGTCATTAGATAAATAAATTTTCTGTAATAAAGTTCCCTAAGTTATTTTGTTCTTCATGAAAAAATTTCATGAATCTTATAAAAATTGCATTAAAAATTTCGCATTCCGCCTAATCAAAGAAATAAAATCTGATTGATCTGATGAATTTCATACATCTTATAGGAAAAGAGTTACTTAAATTATTTTGTTCTTCCATAAAAAAATTTGTGAATCTTATATGAAAAAAAGTTCAATAAATTATTCAATCTCGCCAAATTGAATATATGTACAAATCATTAGTAAAAAGGTATCCAGGAATCATAAATTCAATTAATTATTTATATTCATATAATTACCTATAGGTTTTATGAAATTTCAGATTTTTGTTCGTAATTACATCTGAAAAGATTTGATTGAATAACAGTTTTGATTGATAAGTTTATCGGGGCTTATTATAATGCATGTAAACGACTGTTCAAATTACATTTTTTAATAATTTAGTGTTTCAAATAAGAAGGTTTGTAATTAGATAAATAAATTTTCTGAAATAAAGTTTATTGTTATATAATATCATACATTTAATCATATTTATATACAATTACACAGAATATCTCTATCAAATGATACTATCTAACACAATATTCTCAATATTGAAATAATATTTTACAAGCAATTCATACATAGGGGGTGAGTCATCCTTGGAATATCGTAGAAAGGCGTTCGGGTTTCTTCGGTAACTTTCGGCGATTGCACAACAACAGGTAAGCATGGAGAAAGGGTGGGGGTCGTGGAAACTGCTATCGTGGAAAGTAAAGTAATGTGGGTTTCTTACCTATATGAATCTTATATGAAAAAAAGTTCAATAAATTATTCAATCTCACCAAATTGAATATACGTACAACTCATTAGTAAAAGGTATCCCGGAATCATAAATTCAATTAATTATTTATGAAGTAGTAATAAAGTTAAACAGAAAAAGAAAATATGAGATCTATAATAAAAAATTTCGCATTCTGCCTAATCATTAATTTATGGATTTTTCAAATATGTTTTACGTGATTTAATAATTGCGTAAGTAATTGAACAATTTCTCAGAAAAACATTGAGCTACATTTTATACAGCGTTTTTCATATGTAGAGTTCTAAATTCAAATAAAATTATTTATATTCAAAAAGAATTCTTTTATTTCATAAAAATATACTTGTCGTTGGATATGTTTAGGTCTAAATTTGAAAAATATTCAACTCCATCAATCATTAGTTAATACGGTCCTGTCCCGAACACCTGCCCAAACAATAGAAACAAAAGACCTGCCACCCGCTTTTGTGCAGAGATATTCGCGTCAACCTTTTGTGTGTGTGTTTTCTTAGAAATATTACCTGCACCCATATCTAATGTCAGGGGTGGATTTCATACGATTTACGAATTTTGGTCTAAATTTGTGAAAAAAAATCAATTCTCACGATCCTCAATCATTAGTTAATACGGTCCTGCCCCGAACACCTGGTCTAACAATAGATCGGGTATAACAAAAGACTGCACACCTGCCCTCGAACAATAGGAACAATAGACCGGCCCCAACAATAGGAACAATAGACGACTTCCTGGAACTGTCATCATCAATCAATTTTAATGGCTCTGGGTGCCGCCCACCTGTCATGTATAACAATAGACTTGGTCATGATTTATGACCTTGAGCTGTCACCATCAATCATTTTTAATGGCTTCAAGTGAAGGTATTCTACTGATACACCTGGCCTCTGAAATTATTTGGGCTTTAAATAAGCGTAGGGGCCACGTGTCCTCAAGGATACACGTCTTATATTACAATTTTGTTAAGTTGAATTCTGTTACCCTGTAGCATTTATACTATTAGCACATAGATGGCGCATGTCAGCACGGCTGATTTAGTCTAGTTCTGAAATATGTCTAAGTTGTTTGTGAAGTTCTCGTGTGTTAACAGGTACGTACATCAAAATCGTTATTTATTTCTTTCAATTCATTCAATCGCTGAATAATTTTGATAGTAATATACAATATAGAGACAGATAAAGTGTATGTCTGCAGTATTTTTTAGAAATACAGTAAACGTTAGTTTCACTTAAAATTTGATATTCACTGAAAGGAAATTCAAAATATGTGAGGAATGAATCTATTGTTTTTTTTCATTTCCAAAAAAATTTTGACAGTCACTCAAGAATTAGAATAGACAATATGATTTCTATATTCAAAAACGTTTACTTCATGTTGATTCTTAGCACCAGGTACTTTTGCCCTGAGATGAGGACATATAATTTTTTTATAAAAAATTTTTTTCCAAAAATTATAGCAGAATCATGTATAGAGGTCCAATTGTTTGCAAACTAATGGAACTTTAAATTTAAAATAATTCAAGACACCTTTTCTCTCTTTTGTTTCAGCAGTGTGGTGAAAAGTACATGTACAGAATTACAAGGAATAAGCGACTGTAATAATTAGAACAATATTCTTCGGATACAAATTTTTAAAAATTCATCAGAATAAATTGGTTAGGATAATATTATCGAGAATGGATATTTCCAGTGATGACTCTGTGATTGATCCTAATTTTGAACCGGAGGACATCCCAGATTCTGAAGAAGAATCATCAAATTATGAAGAAACAGACGATGAGTTTACTGCATTAGACGATGAGTTTACTGCGCCGACTGTGCTGACAGAAATAGATACTGTGAAGAAAAGAATCTCTGAAATGGTTTGGCAGACGTGCAAGCTTGAAGATCCTCCCAATTTTGAATTTACTGTTGAACATCTTGCCGGCATGAAAGATATTTACCAAGGCATACTAGCAACAGCAACTCCTCTTGAATTTTTTGAACTGCTTTTTACTGACGATATACTTACAATGATAGTCGATCAGACAAACTTGTACGCAACCCAACACTTATTGAAAACGGATGCTTTCGGTAGTGCCAGATTACACGCCTGGGTACCAGTAGATAAGCCTGAAATGATGAGATTATTGGCTCTAATAGGCTGGATGGGTCTTGTAAAGTTACCAGCTCTTCGAGACTACTGGCGAAAGGATCAGCTCTATGGAATTCCTTTTGCACGAAATGTTATGCCCAGAAATAGGTTCGAATTACTTCTTAAATTTTTGCACTTCACAGATAACGAATCTGCTCCTCAAGACGATCGCCTTTACAAGATTAATCCTATACTAAACAAATTTATTTGTAACTATCAGAAAATGTATACTCCGGGAAGGAAAGTCTGTATAGATAAAAGCCTGATACCCTGGAAAGGTCGTCTAATGTTCCGGCAATACATTCCCAATAAGCGACACAAATATGGAATTAAAATGTTTAAATTATCTACGGATAAAGGTTATACATGGAACCTAAAAGTTTACTGTGGCAAGTCTAGACAAAATGATGGTAGTGTGGCTGAAGGCGTTGTCATGGACCTACTTCAAGGATTACTTGATGAGGGAAGAGTTGTATATACAGACAACTGGTATACCAGCATACCTTTGGCTTATCGGTTGTTAGGAAGGAAGACTCACTTAGTAGGAACACTTCGTCTCAATAGAAAGCATTTGCCATCGGAAGTTCTCAATGCAAAGTTGCGAAAAGGGGAATTTGCCGCTCAGGAAACCAGTGACGGAATTGTGGTTCTGAAGTGGAGGGACCAGAGGATTGTCACTGCACTTACAACAAAACACTCAGCACTAAAAACATCACAAAAACGACGAGGTATGGTGCCATGCATAACTGATTATAACACAGGAAAATCAAGCATAGACCTGAGCGACCAAATGGCATCTTATGGAAGTGCCTTGAGACGATGTACCAAATGGTACCGAAAATTATTCATTGAGATTCTCTGGGGGACAACTGTGGTAAATGCGCACTTCCTTTATAATATGACAACAAGAAACAAAGAGTTGAAAATCACAGAATTCAGAGAAGAAATATTACGTGAAATCATTAAAAAATATCCTCGACAAAGTGACCAAGTTTCGCACCCAATGAGTGCCCCTACCACATCTACGAATGTTTCAAAATCTGAAAACCACCAGTTGGTTCTCAAAATGATAGGAAACCCCCCTAAAACAACGAAAGGACGTTGTACTGAATGTTATAAGGTCTATGGTCGGAAAGGTACTATTATGGATGGAAAACTCAAGTTTGCCACGCAGAGTCAAAGAATATGTTCCGTGTGTAATGTCTTTTTGTGTTAATTGTTTTAACAAAACTCACTGATTTTTTTATGTATACTTTTGTTTCAACATGTTTAGTGACAAAAAAATTACTAAATTTAAATGTTCAGGAATACATTTTTTCTTACCCTTCAATTTACTAAACTACAAATCTCACTCAGAACCCACAAGTACTGACAGATTGTCAGAGGCCATCAGTATTCGAATACCATTTAAAATGCACGAATACGCGCGTCTTGTAGGATACACAGGCCTACGACTAAACTATGAATGTGTGCCTTGAGGATACACATGGCCTCACATGGCGATAGCCTGTGTATCCTCATGGAAACACGTGGCGCTCAAATGTAACACCTCAAATTCACCCGTGGCGGTCAACGTGTTAATGTGCAGCTCTGTGTTTTTTCCCAAACAAAGGACCTTTCCGAGATCGAAACTAATAAGCAGCAACACAGGACCGAACCGATACGGGAACCAACTGTTGGAGCGGAAAATTAAGAAAAATTTACATTTGGAATGAATTTGGAAAAAGTGAATTTTCCAGGAAATTTTCTGAAAACGGTAATTTTAAAACCAAACAGAACATTGATTTACGCAGGATCCTCCAAAGGTCTCCAAAACAACTTCGACAACGACGACATCACGGAAATATCCGACTCCACCACAAAACCGAAACGAAAAAAATCTCAACTTCAATCGAGGCACCGAGAATTCTATACACAAGATAACTTTAAGGCCAAAATAAATAAGTTAATAACGAAAAATTTAGAAAACTTTCAACTTGAAATAGAAATATAAGAAAATTTTGAAACCGTCAATTTAAAAATTTTGAGACCGAAAAATTAAAACCAAATTAAAATTATGGACAAAGAATCTTCAAGAAACTATCGCAATATAAGTTCGAAACTACTACTTCCTGAATTTTTTCTTAAGATAACATAGATAAACAAGGAATTCAAACTACTCGCAACGTTACTCTTAATCTCACTAACGGTAAATAAATAAATAAAATAAATAAATCTCACTAACCGAAAATATTACAAATAACAAATAGAAAATTTTGAAAAGTTAATTTTATCACAGCAACATTTAACTATTATTTTCAAATTGACAAGGCGAAACTGCATGGTTTAGGAATTGGCTCAAGTATCGAAAAAGTGAATTTAAAATTTAAATTTTTATGAGAAAGTACAAAAAATTTAAATTGATGGAATGACTTAAATTCACTATAATTGAAAGCGTTGAACGAAGGATTGAAATCTCAGAACCCCTAAATCTGAACGAAACGAAAAAACGACCCAGGCAAAGTAACCAAACCAAACGACAAAATTCACTGATTTAATAACTGAGCGAAAAAGTGAACAGATTTAATAACGTGAGCCAAATGAGTTTGATAACAGTAATAGAGGTATTAAATGTTTCTCTAATAATAGCAATGAAGTATCACGGTAGTCAAAAGTAAGTAACTAAATGTATCAACAATACTGGCGAGAAAATCACTGTAGTGATCACTAAATGTTCAAACAAAAATAAAAACTAATGACGAACTTAATAAATTTTGGATGACGGAAGGTCTTAAATGTGAGGAAATATCCAAAAGGTTAATAGTAATTAGACGTAAGTAGCTAAATGTTTCAAAATACTAATAGAATCAGGAATTTACAGAGGGAAAACGAATTTGAATGAGCAAAATCCACGTAAAAGAGAGTTAATGATTACTATTTCTTTATCACCTTAGGATTTTAAGCTAACAACTTCAAGCCTATTGAGACTCAAAGTACTGACAAAGTATCACACTATTTGTAGTCTTGATTTCGGGGCCCTAAACGTTGGACGCCTGTATTATTTAAATTTAAATGTATCTATGATCAAAAATGGCGTGTGAGAATGCCTATGCTCATAGTTATTTATGTATCAAGGGAGTTATAAGGATATTAACTACAGAGGTCAACAGATTTAACCCCCTCCGTACAATGTACGATTTTTCTGAGAATTTAGTGGAATTCCAATATTCAATTAGATCTTTCCCTGAACCTCTCTTCGAGCAAAATGACGTGCGGGACAATGGAATCTACTGAACACCATTGAAAATTTTCTGCTCTTTTCAAATATCTCGATCAAATCCCAAAATTTTAATATACAGGGTGGCGAATCTCCGCTTGGAAGTGTCCAATAATTTTCAAATACGGACCTGGAATTTTCTGGAAATTTAAATATATATCGGTCGACCTGTGGAAGTGAATCATACGTTCCAAATATCAACCGACTATGCTGGTTGGTTCGAAAGTTATGAGGAATTAAAATTTTTGGTGCATAAACTCGGTTATGGAATTGATTACACCTATCATATATCGATTATTTGGACTCGCCTAGGATAGCTCTAGCTCAGGTTGTCGTGGATATATTCATTTACTAATGAAACTCCCTGTATATTTCTATACCAGCTCATAGTGAGCATCGAATTTGTAACACCCTGTGCATCTTTTCTCACCCGTCAATAATCACATACTCATATGCCAGCCTACAATTTCTTTACCGATTAAAATAACCTCAATTTCAAAAATTCCTAAAAAAGTACTTAGGGCTTAGTGCTCGAAATGTCAAAATACTTTCACAAAGTGCTTAGTAATCGCAAGCCTTTTGTAAAAATAAGTGCTTAGTGCTCGAGACCGGGAGCCTTTTTTTTTCAAGTGCTTAGTGCTCTAAGCACTATTCTTCAGTGCTCGTCACAGCTCTGAAGGAGATAGATCGCAATTTGAGTCTCATCATCAATTTCGTCTTCGATGGCATCCACTGCATCAGTCACATTGTCGTATGTTTATCCACAGGCAGCCCGCAATTTTTGATGTATTTGCAAGAGATTATTCGTAGTAAACTTGACGGTGGGGCAGCCATAGTAGTTCGAACTGGTTCAAGTCCGGTTGAAGTCCGCTTCCAACCCCATTATTCTGATTCATGATAAAATCGAAGCCAAGTTTGAACCTGGTGATATACTCTGAAGGAATGGTAACGTGCCGTATCTCGGGTTGGAGGTTGAAGTGATAGGTTAAGCTTTGTTTTACTCGCCAATTTCCCGGAGCATTTGTATCGACGAGAGTTAATAGACGCTTTCGATCTGTCACCTTAATACAGTGCAAAAAACAACATTATACAGCATTAGTTATTATATCTGGATCAACGGTTTTTTCGGTAAACAACTCCACAGCCTTCAATAAAGAATCGTTATTTTGCAAAGTTGAAAGAACTTTGGTTTTCTCTATTTTATATACACAACGCACAAGTTTTCACTCCAAGCAGTACAGAACACAGAACTGACGCAGCTACAAAATTTCAATGCGATGAAGCCGAGTGAGACCCCTGTGTCAATATACAGCATTATAATCTCGTGGCTATTCTGCATCGACTCCGCATTTACAGCGTTATAGCTCTTAAAGTATGAATTTCACGGAAAAAAGTTTCAAATGAAATTTATACTGAATTTTATGCTATACAAATTTGATCATTAATTTTCATATATCAACCACTAACTATATATTTAGCATTAAACAAATTTGAAGAAGTTTAGAGCGCTATAAATAAAAATCTATGCATTGTACAGAAAAAAGTTATGTATAATAGTTGTAGATAATATCATTATCTATGAAAATGATTTCTACTATTTTTGTCGTGCGATGGGTTCACAAGATATTTGATTAAACGTGTTTTCCAATATGGCGGCTAATGCGACGACCCGCGCATGACGCCAACGTGAATTTATATTCAGGAGACACTCCTGAACATGTTCCCAAAGTCAAATCAATTCTGTAGAAGATTGCATTACGAACAGTGTTTTTTTGCTATGGCGCTTGGCCTAGAAGGTTATGGAACCACTTCCAAGGCGAGTGCAGTGTTATAGGCAATCATTTATGCCAAGGGGGTGCTTTTTGGCGGTTTTAACTTCATTTTCCGTCCGCCTTCATTTTCATGCGAGGATTTTTTGTAAGTTTTAAAGCTTTGTGCACCTGCGTGTATTGAGTTGATGATAGCCCAATGAAGGTATCAGTTGATTTCTCTCATACATCTGTAATTCATTTGAATATCTCCAACGTGTGTCTCAATGAATAAGTGAGTTGAGATTTTGAGTAAATGTTTTGTCAGGGTAGCTGTCTCATGTTCCTACATGATTCATCTTTCATTTCATAGTTCGCACTTTGAATTAGTGCTGCTTTAAAATATGCAACTCTTTCCTAGTAATGTTATATATTATTAGTTATCCTGATGGTGCATCAATAAGTGACTGGAGATATTGATTAAAGCAAAAAGTTCACTATCATTCTAGTATTAAAAAAATGAAGTAACCTCCTGAGATATGGCAAAGAGCATTGGAAAAAAGGTTAAGAAATAGCGGGCATTAGTACGTTTCTGAGGGTGTTATTGAAACTAAAAAAGGCAAAAAATTAAAAAGCATGGTTACGCGAGAAGCCCGATCTGTATTGTCATCATGTGGACTGGTATAAGGACTGGTATACTAGTGTTAGTTGAAATGTTCAGAAAAGATATGAGAGGTTGAACGGCAAAAAATCTTCAGTGACTATTGGGAGTTACAAGACATTGAGAAACAAAGAGAATTTTCATCCGATAGTATGAGAACCTTCACACCAAGATACAAATACACAAATGCACAGCAACCAAGATAACTTAATAACGCCTACTTTTTTATGAATATTCAAGAAGAAATCCGGGCCTTTGAATACTTTTTCATGGCCACATTAGAAATTAATCACAAATTTATCAGTACAGTGCTAGGAGAACTGCAAGTCTGTGAGAGCGGCAGGGTTTTTGAAAAGGACAGAAGGGGCAACCATAGAAATCATCACAAAATTGATGTAGAAATTAAAAATAATATAAGAAAACACATTAGTAGTATGTCACGCCTCGAAAGCTACTATTGCTGGTCAAATTCAAGTAAGGAATATATTGATGGAAGTAATACTATATTCCAGACTTTCACAGGGACTACACCAAACAATGCAATGAACAGAATGTAGTGTCTGCTAGTTATCTGATGTATAGTAAACTATTGAATGAATAATTCAAATTGGATTTCCACTTATCAAAGAAAGACCAATGTGAGCTATGTCTTCAGTATAAAAATCAGGGCTCGCGAAAAGAGGAGTTAGACGAAAGATACGCCAAACACATAAAAGAGAAGGATTTAAGTAGAATAGAAAAGGAAAATGATAGAAGCAATAACAACAAAACAAAAGTTATTGTTTTTGATTTGCAAGCGGTGTTGCTTTGTCAAATGGGAGCCGTATCATTTTTTTATTACGTGTCAAAGTTAAAGGTGTTAAACTTTACTTTATACGATTTAAAGAGCCACGAAGGTACGTCTTTCATTGGGTATGAGGAAGAGCCGATGAAATAGGAAAATATTCTTGATCTTTAAGCTTTGGCAGCAGATTTGTTCATCAACATACCTAACAATGTGAAGCTTATTGATATAAAAATATTAAAGTTGGACAAAAATCATCCTGGCACTATTTTTTATGAAACCTCGTCTGAGCAACTTGACTATGATGCAAAAATTATACTTTCAAGAAAACAAGTTGATATGAAAAAAATTCATCCTAAAAAGGCATTCACTGAAAAAGCTGGTATTACCGATTTTGAGAAAAAAGGGTTGCTTTCTTTGATCGAGAAAAAAAAAGTGTGCCATTTCACTATCTCGATTTTCACAAAAAAAATTTTTTTTTTTATTTGCACATTTACCCGCATCAACCGCTTTGGGTTATAAGCAGGGGAACATACACATAGTACATGTCAATTTAAGTTGTAAGGTTATAATTGTACTGCAACTGCTTCAAGATTTGTATAGAGTTGAATGGTTTTGGCTTCAACATTTTCCTTCACAAATATTGCAACCCCTCCACCGGAGTGTTGGGCATTTCTATTTTGCAGAAAAACATTATAATTTCGCAGGTAAATTGATTGAGCTTTCAGGTGAGTTTCCTGTAGACATAGGATTTTTGGAGAATAGTCGTGCAATAGAAGTTTTAAGGGTTCTAGGTTGTTGAAAAATCCATTTAAATTCCACTGAACAATAAATGCCATTGTGCTCCTTAGTTTCCTTGAGATAGTGATTCACTATCTGTATCTTCGGTAGAGTTGCTCGACAAATTCAGTTTCCTTTTTAGTCGTGTAATTTTGTTTCTAATTGTTCTGTTTTCGATTTCTGCGTAAATAAAGTTGAGTAGATCTTTCAGCTCCTCTAAATCATTTGTATAGTTTTCGAGGATTGTTTTAGGTTGAGCCATATTGAATGCGTTTACTAGAAATTTGGATATTTCAATGAAGGTGAGTGAAAACGATGGTATTCTGTTTTCTATTTTGTTTTTAATGTTGTTAAGACAATCTACTACGTGATCTGGGGTAGCTTTTGCTCTTGTTGTTTTTTTCTTTTCAGCATTGGACTTCGGTGTTTTAAAAATTGTATCTACGGAGAGTATCTGAACGTCTGGGGATGAGGATATCAGTCTTTTAATCCGGGGAGGATCGCCTTTGCTTTCACTTGATTCCTCATAGCCTTCCATTTCCATTGAAGGATTTGTTGTTTTGTCGGTAGAGAGTTCTAGAGATTAACGTACTGTATGTACGTCAACTGTGGTCTCAGAAGGGACTGGAAGTGCTGGGTAGTTTTCGTTTAGGAATGTAGAGGGATTTGTTACTTCGTAGATTTCATCAGTTTGCTGGGTTATCTCTTCTGGGCAGTTGGTGCTTTGATGTCCAATTTTTTTGCATTTAGTGCAATAATGGCCTTCTATAGATAAAAATATTCTGTAAGAGGTTTCCTCGAAGTTGAGCATAAATGAGTCAGGATACGATGCAACATCTTCTTGTTCTATATAAACTTGCCTGCGGAAGCTTAATATGTGGTTATATTCGATTTCAATCATACCGATTTTAAGGAGAGTGATATTCGAGACTGGAGTAATTCCGAATGATTTTAGTTTTTCTAAAATATGGTTATTTGGTATTGTCGGACATACGTTAGAGATGACTAGTCTTTGGGCGGGAGTGATTAGGCGACGGATTTCAATATTTATTCCATTTATAGTGATGTGCTTGTGTTAGTCCATGATGTTGTTGACTATTGTTTTGTTGGTTAAGTAGATACATATTCTGTTATTTGTTATTTTAGATGCAAAGATAATATTCTCTGGTTGAACTAGTTGCCCAATAGCTTTAACGTACTCGTGTATTTTTAGTCCATCAATTGCTGTTAAAATGATTCCTTGGTCTTTTGATGGTTGTTTGAAGTTGTGTAAAGCGTCAGAATACGCCGTTTGTGCAGGATATTGTTTCGGAAAGGAGACTTCTTTTTCTTTTACCTGATGCATATTTGATGATGATTTGAGCAGGTGGCAAGATGCCGGTCCTGCCCTGTTCTAGTTGCCGTCTTCGTAGCGGAGGTTATAGATGTTGATGCGTAGATTTAAGGTTAGGAATTTCACTTTCTTGTTAAGAGTTGTAAATGTTTGAATAAATCTTACTTACAAAGAGATAAATATCTCATATGAAGTGCAGATGTTTCATTTATCACTAAATATGACTGTATAATTATTCCGTGAGATTTAGTTCACAAGAAAATCGAAATATTCGAGACCGACAGAATTCATAGTTGATCTCATGAAACCAGGTCAGGAGTCCCACAACTGTTTTTGTAGTGTTTCTTATAATCTGTTTTTTAACATCAAATGTTTGTTATTCAATGATGCGTTCCAGTTTAGCAGAACTTAGTCATTCTGTGAACTAAGAATATTCACAGAACATTCATTCTGAACAGTCATTTAAAATGATTTGATGCTGTATAAAAATATTTAAGGTGTTTTGTTTTTTTAATCAGGCTGTTATTGAAGCATTAGACTACTCAAAAAAAATATTGACTAAGTTTTAATTAGTTTTATTTTTGTGTTATTAACAAATATTTTACCCAAGGTTTTGCAATTTCACTAAAAACTAGATTTAAATATATTTCATTTTATAGGAAAGACAGTTATATCTTTTAAATTCTCCTAAACCATTATTTTTGAACATAATGACACATTATAATCTCTAAGTATCTATAAAAACACAATGTTGATAATAAATAACAGTTAACGAATTATAATATATATATATATATATATATATATATATATATATATATATATATATATATATATATATATATATATATATATATATATATATATATATATATATATATAAATATATATATATATATATATATATTAATATATATATATATATATATATATATATATATATATATATATATATATATATATATATATATATATATATATATATATATATATATATATATATATATATATATATATATATATATATATATATATATATATATATATATATACTTTATCTTGAAAAGGAGCTAGTTTTATGAGATCTCATGTCACTCATACACACATAATTCGCATATATGGTGTCAATTAATTCAAAGTATCAATCAAATCTCTATATGTGAATTTTATTGTGATTCTTAATATCACTAGTTCCCAGTGAGGTCCGTGAGATTGAACAAGAGGAGTCATATAGCGATATTATCAAACTGAAATGGAAAGAACCCAGAGAACCAAATGGAATCATAGATCATTACAGAATACAATACAGAGTGAGTAGTATATTACAGATTGCTGTGTAGTGCATTTATTCAAACTAAAACGAAATTATTTTTTTATCTTTGTTTTACAACTATTTTATACAAAAATGTGATATACATTCAAAAAAAATCAATTGAAAACTCATTTATAGTTCTCGAAATGACTCACGTACATTCTACAATAATGAGGAAAATTGTTTGTTTTAGCTTCGAGTTGAAAATTATTTGTGAGTACATAACAAAGTCATGTCTTTAATTTCAGAGGATTCGAGGGCAGAGTTGTACTAAGGATGAGTGGGAGGATGAAATAGAAATAAATGTTTCTTCAACATTCATTGAATTAACAGATTTGACAGCATTTTCTTATTATCTCATTACAATTCATTCTGTCAATGGAAAATTTGAAAGTAAAGGTTCATCATTTAGGGCACATACTGATGGAATAGGTGAGTGAAAATAACAACACTCAACTACTTTTATAAAAAAAAATGCAAAGATTGTATTCATCTATTTGATTTCTTCAGCTTTTTTGGCGATTTTCATGAAAGCCAAATTTGTCAACACTGTAATTATTTTCGAATTTTCTTCTCCTCGATATATGAATAGAATATAGTAGTTAATAATTTGACGACGTTAAATCACACGAAAAAATTGTCAATTAAAGAGATCAGAGATTAATTAATCCAAATCTAAAAATTAAAAAAATTATTTCGTTATTGACAATCATCGAATAACATTCAAGAAAACTATTTTTGTGAGTAGCATTACCAAATTATCAGCTTTCAATTCATGTCAGTCAATTATGTCAATATGGCAAATGGTTGTAGTACAAGAAACGCTGTTTCGATATTATTAGATCTCATTGATGTTGATACCTTATGCAAAAATTATTTAAAATCTTTACCCATTATGTTTCCAATAATTTTTCAGTTACCTTCCAGAAGTTTGTTAAAATTACAACAATCACAATTATAGAAAACAAAGATTCAGCTCAAAATAAAAATAATAGTAACCACTTTTTCTGACCCTATTAACTGAGTTCCATATTACAATAATACAAACTATACTAAAAGTTAAAATTATGTACAGCAAAATTCCAACAAAAATTAGAATTACAAATAAATAAAAACTTATTCAAGCGAGCATTGTTTAAATGACTAACAGAAACTCTGCATAGATTTGCTTTTAATGTTCTGCGGAACAAAATTCTAAACTTTCGCAGCGCTGAACGAGAAACATCCTTGACCTGTATTTCTGGTCATCCGGTGATGAACTTATGAAGAAAATCTTAGCTTATCAAAAATGTTATCATAACCTTTAATTATCAACCCTAGAATAATATAGTGTTATCATACGTTATTACTGTCCCTCGTCAAATTTACGACTGTTCGAAAAAAAACAACCTTAAGTTAGCAACATTAAAAGAATTATTAAATGTTTTATGTTTATTATCTTGAAATGAACATACATATATTCTGCATTATATAAATGAAAATAATAAATTGTTTCAATATTCTAAGCATTGATTTGATCTATGTTCTGCACATATGAGTCATTTGCATTTATTGCAGTACATGGTGGTCATTCTTCTTCTCTTCGATCGACAAATAGCGCATTTGTAGGTTATTCTTCTTTTCTTCGATGAACAAATAATGTATATGGTCCTTTTTCTATTAGTATGTATATTTTCGTTACTTGATGCAGCCCGTGGTTCTAAGATGACGTACTATCTTGTCGTAAATTTGACGACTGATCTTCCAACTATCTAGAAAATATTCACCTTTAAAACTTGACACATTGCCATTGGCATCTAGATACCAACTGATGAAAAGTCACAGGCACACTATAGCGTCTAACAAATAATCTCGAAGTATTATGATTTAATTTGTTCGACTGTCGTGGTCTTGACGAACCATAGTATTCTAGGGTTGAGCAAGCAATGTAAATTTTATCTGTTAAATATACTAAGCCATTAACTTCTTAAGCCTGTGGCAAACATGATCTCTACGTTTAAATGAAAAAATTAATCTTATATAAGAATTTTGAATTCTTTGAATACTTACTGGAGACTCAAAATCACAGAATCGTACATAAACTAAATCATTGCACAAATTTGCACGACTCTGTACCTACTGAAGACTGATAAGGTTGCTATTTCAATGACTTATGTACTGCGGTATAGACTATTTAATGAAGAGTAACACTTTTGACTATATCATTACGATCTACTCTCACATTTTCAATTACAATATTTAAAGTGATATTCACAGCTCCCAATCCCTTACCAAAATATATTGCTAGGCTCTTAGTTGGGTTTACCTTCAGGTCGTGTTTACTCAAATATATTTGCCAAAGTTTGATTTATGTCTACACAAGCAGCACCCACATCTTCACCGAGTATCAACCTATTCCTTTCTAAATTCATTTTTTTCTAAATGCTGCAGTAAACCAAGGTGCTCTTGGCTTAGACATGGATCGCAAAGTTTGGAATGCCAACACCATCAACAAACTTTGGAAATGGCAATAAGAATATTGAGAAGTGAAGACTCACTTTTAGAAATGGTAGGTCTTTATGAAATCAGGAATCAAAGACTGTTTCTATTCAGTGCTGGACAAAGAGCCTTTTGAAAGTTCAGTATGACCGGCATATCAATTGAGCCTGAGCTAGATGACGATGACGATGACGATGACGATGACGATGACGATGACGATGACGATGACGATGACGATGACGATGACGATGACGATGACGATGACGATGACGATGACGATGACGATGACGATGACGATGACGATGACGATGACGATGACGATGACGATGACGATGACGATGAAGATGACGATGACTATGACTATGACGACGACGATGACGATGACCATAACGATAATGATAACAAGAATTATAACTTTAAAGATAACGATAACTTCAATAACAATAATAATAATAATTAAATTAATATCATAATTGATAAAAATAATAATACTAATATTATTATCGATAATAATGATATATCTTTATACTAACCGAATTCCAAATAACAATGATACAAACATTAGGTGCCTACTAAAAGTAAAACTTACTGAAAACTTTCAACAGAGAATCAGAATTACAAGTAAATAAAAACTTAGTGAAGCGAGTATTATTCGAATGACTTTCTAAAATCAAGAACATTTGCTTCTTTTTTCCTTCGAGACAGAATTTCAAACTTTTGCTGCGCTATACGGGGAGCATCCTTCATAATTCTTTATGTTTAGGTATCACGATAAGATCTTTGTTTCTGGTCATCTGGTTATGAATTTGTGAAGAAAATCTTATCTTTTCGAAGATATAACCAGAGCTTTCATTTTTAAAATTTTATGTACCAAACAGGATATGCCCTTTCAACTTCTTCAGCCTATGGGAAACATGCTCTCTACGCTTCAATGAAAAAATAGATCTTATGTGAGAATTATTGCTGGACAATCATTATCCAAGCATAGTTATTGAACTAAACCATTACATAAATTTGCATGACTCAGCACTGGTAACTAACATAGTTTCTGTTTTAAAAAATGATCTACTGCTACTTTATACAAGTTATAGCATTTTTAACCTCAATCTCAGAAACTACTTGTTCCATTTAAGAGAATCTATAAATTATTAATTAATATAACTACTAACTAATGCAGCATCCACCTCACACCCTAGACACAAAACAGAGTCAATGAAATGAATGGTCATTAATTTCATCAGTTTTATTCAAATACCTGAAACAGAAATTTCATTATTTTCATCAGAACAAAGGTACTTTTAATGATTTTGAAGAGTTCCACGTTTTCTGACTATTACCATCCGCACTACTAAGCAAATACACACATGTTTGATTTCTCAATGCGATGATTGTACAATTATTTCTCGATTGTTTATATGCCTTCTGATCAACGGGATCTCTTCTATCTTTAAATATGCTCCGTTGCCTATTTTTCTGAACATTCCGGTAAACCAAGGTACTTTTGGTTCAGACATGGATCGAAACTAGAGAATATGTAGAGATATGTTGTGTTATAACATTAATATTATAGTAGTCTATGAATCCATAATATTGCAATTAGTTACCTATAATTTGCAATATTCTACAATTATGTAAAATTTACATTCGAGTCAAAGAATAAAGCACATAGTTAGCGTCCATTGACTTTCAGTCTTATTTTATCCCATCAGGTGCGGGAGTAGTTTTTCTATCCGATTTAGACCACCTAGATCACGAAAGTCGAAAAAAATTTTCTGTTTGATATATATATATATATATATATATATATGTATATATATACATACATATATATATATATATATATATATATATATATATATATATATATATATATATATATATATATATATATATATATATATATATATATATATATATATATATATATATATATATATATATATATATATATATATATATATATATATATATATATATATATATATATATATATATAAGTAAGAATTATTCGTGTTAAACGGAAAACACGCCCATGGTTATAAAATTAAGTGAACTAGGACATTTATTTGAAACTAATCAAACAAACCTCCTAGCGGAGCTGGTTATAAGAGTTCACGAAGCATCGAAATATTAACAACTACCCTAGACGGCAATTGTTCGAAATGTTAATTTGTTTATCACAATCGATGGAAATTGATAGACAGACTGTTTCGCCCTTATCGGGGCTCATCAGTATCATCCATCCACCGGGAGTGATAACCAAACCAACATTTCAAACGGTCATACATATTTCTTCTAGTAACTCCATGACATATAAATATGACACAGCGCCACCAGTCGGAAACAATTGAACCACATCTTTCAGAACAGAAGAAAACATTTCGGCAACGAGAACAAGTACGTCCGGAACACCCGAAGGTGGCTACCATATTCGCTAAGCAAGAGTAAAGCTGACACATCAATTCGATGCGATTCAACATTACACACCGCAGGTAGCAATCGCCCCGAATTTTATCGCAATGGCAAATGAATATAAGTAAGAATTATTCGTGTTAAACGGAAAACACGCCCGTGGTTATAAAATTAAGTGAACTAGGACATTTATTTGAAACTAATCAAACAAACCTCCTAGCGGAGCTGGTTATAAGAGTTCACGAAGCATCGAAATATCAACAACTACCCTAGACGGCAATTGTTCGAAATGTTAATTTGTTTATCACAATCGATGGAAATTGATAGACAGACTGTTTCGCCCTTATCGGGGCTCATCAGTATCATCCATCCACCGGGAGTGACAAACAAACCAACATTTCAAACGGTCATACATATTTCTTCTAGTAACTCCATGACATATAAATATGACACAGCGCCACCAGTCGGAAACAATTGAACCACATCTTTCAGAACAGAAGAAAACATTTCGGCAACGATAACAAGTACGTCCGGAACACCCGAAGGTGGCTACCATATTCGCTAAGCAAGAGTAAAGCTGACACATCAATACGATGCGATTCAACATTACACACCGCAGGTAGCAATCGCCCCGAATTTTATCGCAATGGCAAATGAATATAAGTAAGAATTATTCGTGTTAAACGAAAAACACGCCCGTGGTTATAAAATTAAGTGAACTAGGACATTTATTTGAACTAATCAAACAAACCTCCTAGCGGAGCTGGTTATAAGAGTTCACGAAGCATCGAAATATCAACAACTACCCTAGACGGCAATTGTTCGAAATGTTAATTTGTTTATCACAATCGATGGAAATTGATAGAGAGACTGTTTCGCCCTCATCGGGGCTCATCAGTATCATCAATTTCCATCGATTGTGATAAACAAATTAACATTTCGAATAATTGCCGTCTAGGGTAGTTGTTGATATTTCGATGCTTCGTGCACTCTTATAACCAGCTCCGCTAGGAGGTTTGTTTGATTAGTTTCAAATAAATGTCCTAGTTCACTTAATTTTATAACCACGGGCGTGTTTTCCGTTTAACACGAATAATTCTTACTTATATTCATTTGCCATTGCGATAAAATTCGGGGCGATTGCTACCTGTGTTATGTTGAATCGCATCGAATTGATGTGTCAGCTTTACTCTTGCTTAGCGAATATGGTAGCCACCTTCGGGTGTTCCGGACGTACTTGTTCTTGTTGCCGAAATGTTTTCTTCTGTTCTGAAAGATGTGGTTCAATTGTTTCCGACTGGTGGCGCTGTGTCATATTCATATGTCATGGAGTTACTAGAAGAAATATGTATGACCATTTGAAATGTTGGTTTGGTTATCACTCCCGGTGGATGGATGATACTGATGAGCCCCGATAAGGGCAAAACAGTCTGTCTATCAATTTCCATCGATTGTAATAATCAAATTAACATTTCGAACAATTGCCGTCTAGGGTAGTTGTTGATATTTCGATGCTCCGTGAACTCTTATAACCAGCTCCGCTAGGAGGTTTGTTTGATTAGTTTCAAATGAATGTCCTAGTTCACTTAATTATATATATATATATATATATATATATATATATATATATATATATATATATATATATATATATATATATATATATATATATATATATATATATATGAATGAATGAATGAATGAAAATACGTTTATTCAAGATTTCTGGGGGGATGGGGTACATTTTTGTTATCTAGCTAAATAATTTATTGTGGGAAGTTATAAGGTTTTGCAACCTTCTTCAACCCTGGCTTTACTTAATTAATTCTCTAACATTTACAATATTAATAAAAAACCTAATTTTCCTATCTTTGGGGAGAATGCGGCTACGGCCGACTTTTTTTGCTAATTACGTGCCTTTCGGTCCAAAGTCAATATATTTCAACTGACATTAGATGGTAAGGGAAACCACAGAAAACGTTTACCCACGCAATGTACTGATATTCTTAACTTTATTATATATAAATTTATAAAAATGGTTTGACAATAGATACATTTGCTGGCGTTTCGCGCACTAACCGAACCGCACTCGGTTTTTCGGAGACGAATTGATTTTTCGCGCACTGTCGACACTACTCGCATTTTCGGCACTACTCGCACTATCGACGTTTCACGCACTTTCGGCACTACGCGCACTTTTTCGGTCAGCGGATTAGGAGTCTTATGTCCTCTAGGTGGTCGAGGACTTCATCAGGAGGGTCCTGAAGCACTTGGAGCATTCTGGAAGGAGGGAAAGGAACCTTTTCTTCGGACTTCTGCAGAGAACTCTTCGTCGAGGGTGCCACGGCGTCATGAGCGTCGCCCGGGCTTCGATGTTGGGACCGTGCAATGTTCGTTGGGCATATCGAGCTTGGAGATTTTGGAGGTTTTCGAAAATGGGGGGAATTTTTACGTGTTCGTGTACTAAGTGTGACGGATAACGTCTGTCTAGATGGAAAATACTACGGCAGATTGCTCTTTCGCAGCTCTCCAACTGTCGGACGAATCTGTGAGGTAGAGTCGAATAGAGTAACGATCTATATGCTACTACTGGTCTTATGAACGTTTTATTCGTGTTTAACAGAGTTTGAGGATTACATCCTCGAATTCTGTCTCGTAAAGCATATAGAATGTTAGATCTGTTTCGGACTTTTTTGAGTGTGTTTTGAAGATCAGATCTCCAATTATTATGTTGATTGAATGTGACTCCCAAGTAAATGATGTCCTCCTGCAGTTCAAGATTTTCACTCCATAACCTTAGTCGGACGTTGTTTTTGTTGAATTTACGTGTTTGAGTGTAATTTGGGTGATGGAAAAGTATTGTGTGTGTTTAACTTGGGTTAGGTGTTATTCTCTATTTGTTCGCCAACGTATTGATTCGGTCTAGGTGGCCCTGCGCTATACGGTTGCATAGTCTATATATATATATATATATATATATATATATATATATATATATATATATATATATATATATATATATATATATATATATATATATATATATATATATATATATATATATATATATATATATATATATATATATAGACTATGCAACCGCATAGCGCAGGGCCACCTAGACCGAATCAATACGTGGGCGAACAAATAGAGAATAACACCTAACCCAAGTTAAACACACACAATACTTTTCCATCACCCAAATTACACTCAAACACGTAAATTCAACAAAAACAACGTCCGACTAAGGTTATGGAGTGAAAATCTTGAACTGCAGGAGGACATCATTTACTTGGGAGTCACATTCAATCAACATAATAATTGGAGATCTGATCTTCAAAACACACTCAAAAAAGTCCGAAACAGATCTAACATTCTATATGCTTTAAGAGGCAGAATTCGAGGATGTAATCCTCAAACTCTGTTAAACACGAATAAAACGTTCATAAGACCAGTAGTAGCATATAGATCGTTACTCTATTCGACTCTACCTCACAGATTCGTCCGACAGTTGGAGAGCTGCGAAAGAGCAATCTGCCGTAGTATTTTCCATCTAGACAGACGTTATCCGTCACACTTAGTACACGAACACGTAAAAATTCCCCCCATTTTCGAAAACCTCCAAAATCTCCAAGCTCGATATGCCCAACGAACATTGCACGGTCCCAACATCGAAGCCCGGGCGACGCTCATGACGCCGTGGCACCCTCGACGAAGAGTTCGGAAGAGTATTTGGGTTAGGTGTTATTCTCTATTTGTTCGCCCACGTATTGATTCGGTCTAGGTGGCCCTGCGCTATGCGGTTGCATAGTCTATATATATATATATATATATATATATATATATATATATATATATATATATATATATATATATATATATATATATATATATATATAAAAATAATTTTATATATAATATATATATATATATATATATATATATATATATATATATATATATATATATATATATATATAGATATATATATATATATATATATATATATATATATATATATATATATATATATA
>JARQZK010000142.1:170000-172500 GCA_030704885.1 Cynegetis impunctata
ATTCCGATTAGAGAAAAGGATAAATAAAAGACGGCATTCATCACACATAACGGACACTGGCAATGGTCATGTTTACCATTTGGGTTAAAATCAGCTTCCTCAATTTTTCAGAGAACATTGAGTGACGTAATCTCCAAGAATAATCTTAATACATTTGCAATAAATTATATAGATGATACTCTAATTTTTTCAAAAAATAGCTCAGAACACCTAATTCATATTGATAAAACCCTGATGGCTATTAAAAATGCGGTACCACCTGAGTTGAACAAAAATAATTTAGAAATCTTAAAAGAAAACAGAGAAATAGCTTTCTTGAATTCAAAAAAAGTTCATGATCGAAACAAAATTTATTATGACAAGAATACGAAACTAATGACATATGAAGAGGGAGACCTTATATATATCCAAAACTCAAGTCGCCTAAACCTGAACAAGCTAGATCCAATCAGAATGGGTCCTTTTAAAATAAAAAAGAAAATTTCAAATTTACTCTACATTATAGACTCGAGTTTCAAAAGAAAGGAATCAAATATTTTCCATGCAAGTAAAATTATCCCTTACTGTCCTGCTCTCGAATATAATTTACACCAGTTTGGTGGGGGAGGAGGGATGTAAGTTTGTAGTTTCGTCCAACCTAACGATGCGCTCAGTACAGTCGACTGAGCGGATATCAGGGTTGCGAGGTTTCTCAAAGATTTATCAAGGCATCATATCCAGATACCTTGACTACAGTTCATTTTCAATTGTATAAATTTGACACTGTCATAAATTGTATATTTGTTGAAAACAAACATATTCATTTGTGAATTAATGTACTTGTTTGTTGATTCAGGTAATGTTATAATATATTGAATAGGTTTAATGTATGTAATTATGTGTTTGAATAAACTATTCAGTTATTGCTAGCATCAACAGCCGTACTAAATTCATCATAAGTCTTGATAGCAGACTTATATATATATATATATATATATATATATATATATATATATATATATATATATATATATATATATATATATATATATATATATATATATATATAACTGCCGTCTTATGTTTTCCAGATTTCAATAACAACTTTTGTTTTTCATATGGCGGCCATCTTTGAATCAAACAAATTCTAGAAGGAGTTATGAAATTCGAATCGAAGTTATTTAACGTCAAACCAATGATGAACCATTTTCTTTAAATACATAATTGCAGATTTATTATTCATATTTCTTCTAAATTATTTAAGAAGTTGATCCGGCGTGTTTATATATTTTTTGAGCAACTCTCGAAAAAAGCGCCCTGAGAAATATATACTAGCAGAAATATATATATATATATATATATATATATATATATATATATATATATATATATATATATATATATATATATATATATATATACAACAACAAAGAAATTATATATGTATATATATATATATATTTCTGCTAGTATATATTTCTCAGGGCGCTTTTTTCGAGAGTTGCTTAAAAAATATATAAACACGCCGGATCAACTTCTTAAATAATAAAGAAGAAATATGAATAATAAATCTGTAATTATGTATTTTAAAAAAATGGTTCATCATTGGTTTGACGTTAAATGACTCGGATACAAATTTCAATTATCCTGAGTATTTAACATATTAGTCTCTTCCTAGAAATATTTTTCTCAATAATTGACCTTTTGTAGATAAGATCATTGAGGAAGAAGGGCTACAACAAGTGGAATTGGTAATAAACGCCATATATGAAAGAAATGCAACTATCTCATTGGGTAATCTTCAATGTCGAAATCTTCGAGGGCCATTTCAAATCTCATACGTGTGTAAGTGCACAAACGAATGGTGTGAATCAATTAAGAATATCAATGGTACAGTACCATTGCAGGGAGACGTTAGTATGGAAGAGTTGCAACCTTTTTCGAACTACAGTTGTGCCATACTATTTTGCCGCAAAAGCAATTGCAAGACGGTCATATATAAAGAATTTTGTACTAAAACTGCATGTAAGTATATTTTCGAGGGATGAGGTGAGGAGAAATTATGATTAGTTTTCATTACTATTCCAATTTTATCAGTTAACTGTTCATGAAACATTAGAAAATTTATCTTCTGAATATGTCTTTCTCAGAAATAATTATGTGATGTATGAAATTAAAGGTTAACTTTTTATTGACCAGATTTTGCCTCTGTCGATGATAAGTAGTAAATAATGATCTAATATTATTTGCAAGTGTGGCAATCATAGCAGACCTTATTTTCAGGGTTCTTATGTATCAGTAACCTATCAATTTCAGATATCAAATGAAATGAATGTGTTTTTTATCTATGTATGCATACAAATTTTTCGTTGAATTCTAGCTTTCCAAGAATAATATATGATCAACTGTAACTGAAAAGAGATTTAGAGATATGACGTCACCATGTTATCTTCTGAAGGTTGAGAATTGCTCACGCTCTAACTTTTCCTTTTATTGCTTTGAAAATTTGTTGGTGTATATT
>JARQZK010000142.1:175000-181290 GCA_030704885.1 Cynegetis impunctata
TGAGAAGAAGGACGTGGTTGCAAAATGATGAGTGTCCTATGCTCGTGCAGTAAGGGCGCAACTTGATCAAACATTCCCAAGAAGGTAGATTGGCCGGCTAGGACCAATTGTGTGGCCTCCGCTCTCCCCAGACCACAATCCTCTCGATGTTTTCATTAAGGATGTTTAAAAGATAACGTCTATGGAAAACCAATTCGATCGGTAAATGAATTACGTCAAAGAATCAATCAAGCAGCACGTAAAATATCTGATTTGAGTTTAAGGCGTTTGAAAGGACAATTTTTGAGAAGATGCATGTTAAGAGTCGGCGGTGAACATTTCGAAAATCTATTGTGAAAATAATGATTCAAATTCCAGATCAAAATTCCTCATTTGCTCTTAACGATGTAACAATCGTTTGAAATAATTAATGTTCTGTTCATTATTCGAACACCTACCTACAACAATGAATAAAAGAGAGTGGGAATAGCGGTTTCAGATATTTTTGCAACTACCACGTTGTAATTTACCGACAAAAGCCGCCTGCACCTCTCATTCAGTATATTTTTTTATTTGCATTATTTCTCAAGTAGCACGACTTCGAAGGCAAAAATTTTAGTTTTTGAACTTTTAAAAAAAAATACCTCAAATGTTATACCATTTTCGAAGCAACATTAAATGGGTCAGTTTTTAAGATCATTCGCTGATTCAGTCCTGTACAATATTTTTTCACAGTAAATGGTCAAACTTGAGTTAAGGTTCTCGGATTTGAATTAAATTGAAATAACTTAATTTTTTTGAGGTTAGCGAGCTAGTTTTTAATGAAATGATGGGTCGATTATCTCAACCAACTGTTGATTATAGCACAAGAAAATAAAACCATAAGATAGAAGTTATTTATATTCAAACGCGTGCAAATGACCAAAAAGTATAGATTTTTGAAAAAAAAACAAGAGTGGCAATATCTCGAAAACCAGAAAACTCTTACTAAGGTTATGTTGATGTTATCTGATTGACCTGAATCCAATCTACCTCCAGTGTCAATCTGGCGTGTTATTTACGGGACACCCTATATATATACATATATATATATATATATATATATATATATATATATATATATATATATATATATATATAATATATATATATAATATATATATATATATATATATATATATATAATAAATATATAATATATATATATATATATATATATATATATATATATATATATATATATAATATATATATATATATATATATATATATATAATAAATATATATATATAATATATATATTATAATATATATATATATATATATATATATATATATATATTATATATATAATATATATAATATATATATATATATATATATATATATATATATATAATAAATATATATATATATAATAAATATATATATATATATATATATATATATATATATATATATATTTGCTTTCCATTAAAATTGTGATTCCTTTCCTCTGTTTGTCAAAAAATTTTAATAATCTCAACTATTTCATCTTTCAAGCATTTCTCGTTCACAAGTTTGTGATTTCAGATCCTAATACTATAAGTCAACTTTCGGTAACTTCCAAAGGAGCAAATTACATTTATTTAAGATGGCTTCCACCATTTCCACCAACTGGTACCTTGAATAATTACAAAATCATAACTGAAT
The DNA here is from genome assembly GCA_030704885.1 of Cynegetis impunctata. Classification (NCBI taxonomy): domain Eukaryota; kingdom Metazoa; phylum Arthropoda; class Insecta; order Coleoptera; family Coccinellidae; genus Cynegetis; species Cynegetis impunctata. Next base: position 176,672 of record JARQZK010000142.1, read on the forward strand.
GCACGAACTGTGAGCGGAACAGTATCTCAACAATACACCTCACACCACAAAATTGTGTGAGGTGGCCAAATTTCCAATGTGCTGTGTTAACAGAAAATATTATCTATGGATATAATCATAGCATCAAGGTGGGTTGAATTTTCACAGATTCCATATGACTTATAGTTTCACATTTCTGTTGTTCTACTTCTAACGTTATAAAAAAATGTAGAGCAATGGAAGCAAACTCTTTTATTGTTATAGTTATTCACTAAGCTTCCCTTTATCATGAGTCTTACGAAAATAGCTACTTTCATTTCAGAGAGTAAGACTCTCTAAAGTTGAAGATTATTGTCACGGAACGTGAAATGATTATATTTTCGATAAACTCGATACAATCTCACGAGGAATACCCCATCTTACTAATATTAGGATACGATATCTATGAGGGGCCTTTTTTTTAATTATATTTCAATTGAGATAAAGAAATACTTGTTTAATTTCAGATTCATGCTGCCAATAAAGAAAATTCTCATTTTGTCGCTGTATGCAAGAAATTTGAAGTATTTGTAAAAGAACGCTGTAAGTATGAATGTCGTTTGAATAAAACTAGAATGTAGAAGAGAGAACATATTTTCCTACTTTTTTGGCGGATAAGTACTCTGAACTATGGAAAACGAATAGAATTTGAATCAATAGAAATCTATATAAGATCAATTGAATGTTTTTATTTATGCAAAAACATTTTGAGCTAGTTTTAAAAGTACCTAGAACATATGAATTCCTTACTAAAACAGAAATAATTACCTATGCGGCTTTCACATTTTCGTTCTTTCTTGTTCAGTAAAAAAACAAACGTATATATGGCGGTATATTTAAATTCCATCTGGTAGTTTTCAAACGTAGGAGTTTGGAGGAGGCCAAGGCTCAATTTGTGCTGTAGTGCCATTGGAGAGAGAGAGAGTTTGATATTCTATTGAATATTCTATCACACTTCATGAGATATTTCTCTATATGCTACCACTATTAATAATGACATATAGTGAAATAACACATATAGTGTTGAAAATGTTGAACATGGATTTTATAACTGTTTTCTCTCAGTTATTGCGAATACCTGTTCTACAATTTTTCAAGTGGAAACTGTCGGAAAAGTGAAAGCGTTAAACGAGTCTCAAGCGAAGATATCTGTAAAATATACTGAAGTCGGTAACTCGTTTCACAATTGATGGTAGGTTCCATTATTTTTTACTATATGGTTAGGAAGAAAACTGTACAGAAATTTACAAGTGAACCCTTTTTCCTGTATTTTGGAATTAATTAGACTTATGCGATCTTTCATATAGATGCAAATACCCATTGCTCGTCCAATAGCTAAAATAACCATCGTTGTTTGAGCTGGGTTTATTGACACTTTGATGTGTTGGAGCCTCCGTTATTATATATAGTATTTCGAGACGAAAACTTCTCAAAATCATTGAAGGCTAATTTTATAGGTAGGTGTTATTAGTTTTTCGTAATCCCATACTGTTATTTTCATTTGACGGTATTCAGATGACAAGTGAAAAGTCAGTGTTAACGGCCGGCGGCCGTTATAATTTCATAACGGCCGGCGGCCGTTAAGAAATCACTTGTTCAAATATTTATTTCAAAATATCATTCTGCTTACAATTACAACATTGAAATCTTGGTCCACAGCGAGTTGGGAGAATAAACCTCTGATTTTCATTTCGCATAGGCTAATAATACATCTTCATAAACCACCTTTACATTCTTGCTTTTACGCCACATTTGAAAATTTTCATATTCTTTTTGATATCGCTCTTGAGTTATTTTCGGCAGTTAATCAACACTCGCTGCACTGCACATGATTCTCCCAATATTTCTCAAGGAATTTGATTTTGTTCCTCAATTTCATCAATTTCATCCATGGTCGTCGTTAGAGCGAACTTGAGAACACAAAAAACTGACGTTGTTTATAAAACTGTCAAACTGTTTCATGACAACAGAGTGCACGACGTTGGGATTTTTCTTTAGAATTGCGAGGTACGGCGTTTTTTCTTTCTTCGATATCAAAATATAATCTTTCAACGGGATTACGAAAAATTTTTAACGACACACGGCCGATACGCAAATAACGGATTCGGTTAGTTATAATCCTCGGCTGCGCCTCGGATTACAATATCCAACCTCATCTGTTATTTGCTACATATCGGCCTTGTTACGTTAATAACTATACTGGGCTGATAACCTTTCTGAACGTATTTATATGGACGAAGGTACTGGATGTGAAAGGAGCGGCTCTAGCTCGATAATTGTAAGATCTAGAAGTTTGTGAAAAAAATTGTTATAATTAAAGTGGACAAAAGAAATGGCTTGAAATTAGTTAGAAGTTCGTAATCCGGCTGCAACGGGGCGTGACAGCTATGAAAAAATATAAGATTCAAGCTATTTCGAAAAATTTGAAGATGAGCTATAACTTGACGTCTTCCAACAAAAGAATAACAATCAATTTCGAATAACGAATACCAACTCGAGAAAACGAAAATAATCTTTATACCAACCTCTTCACTTGACATATTTTCTCAAAACTTCACTCGAGCTGCACTCTCGTGAAGTTCCCCAAAATACCACTCATAAGTATAATCAATTATTTGTTATGCTCTTGTGATACCTATTATAACTGAAAATTTTATTTGTTAGCTTGGATCATAATTAGGTACGCAATTTTGTTTAGCGACATCTTTTCGTATTTGTCACAGTAAGGGAAGAAAAGAACAATGTATTTTTCAATATACTTCATTAAATATCTTCTGAAATCTTATCTGAAAGAGCATTTTATGGTATATCAAGAAGAATTGTTGTAGAACCATTCAGTTTGAAACAAAGTACAGGACTTTATTAGCAGCGATCTTTTGCGATCTTTGAAGAAAAGTAGAAAGGAATGAAACTATCTCCCTGAAATGCCGTAATCGATATAAAATCAGTTGAATTTTAGTGAAAACCGCATCGTTTTATCTCCATCCTCTCTTGATAAATGTAGAAAATTTCAATATTTCAATCGCATGAAGTAACTTTGCTGGAAAAACAAATCACATAGCCTTGGTAACATCCAAATCGTGAAGATTTACTTTTGAATTCGTTTTTTTTGATATGCCATTCAGTTACGTGGAAGCGAACATGTATTTTCAATGTTTCGAAAGTGCTTCAACTACGTCGCGTCACTATGTGATATAGTTTCCACAAGGAATAAGTTTTTCTCATCACAAAATTGATCAGGTTATCACGGGAGACTGGGGATGTTCAGCTCATTTTATCACCTCTAAGAATTCCTAGAGCACACATCGACAAAAATATTAACGTTTTGGTTTACGTACCACAGGATCCAGTTGAACACCATAAAAATTTTCAACGATGTGCGAGGCCCAAAAACAATTTTCCACGATATTATTCTAGAGACTATTTCACTCATTCCATTTTTAGTGAGAATTTTTCCATAGCTATTCTCGTTTCACAGCGATAAAACATGCAAGCCGGCAAAACTTACTATGTTAGTATTTCAGGGAATATTTCCCTTCTGTCAAAAATCCCTTGTGAATGGAATGCAATTATCGAAAATTACAGCGATAATTGCATTGTAGAAAGCGAAAGAGCCCTGCGATAATTGCATTGTAGACCGATAATTGCATAGTAGCATAGTTCATATCACGGTTATTGATGACAAGCTGAGAATTTATGAATTACTAACGTCAGTTTGACAAGTTGAAAGTTTGTTCGGGAAATATTCCCCCAAATTACACTCGTGCATCAAAATAACCGGATAATTTCGCATTCCAGCGTGTTGTCTTTAAAAAACTGCATTCGGTCATTTTCATATTTTGGAGAAAGAGCTTCGATGTCGGGCTCTTTCTCCAAAAAATGAAAATGAACTCATGCAGTTTTTTGAAAACACGCTGTCATGCAAAATTATCGGTAATTTTGATGCACTTGTGCAATTACTTACGATAATATTTTGACATTTCTCACATGAATCGTTATTTCTTTGACGTTCTGAAATGTGACCATATTACTGTTAGACATATTTTCTCATGAAATAGTCATGTCGAATACCATTCGAGATGAAATTTAAGCAGGTAAAATTTCTCTCTCGTAAGATTCAAGTTTGTTGCTTAGACAATTTCGCTCATGACATTTTTTCCAAAATCACTCGCCTGACGGCTCGTAATTTTGATACAAATGTCATTCGCGAAACTGCCTAAGCAACAAACTTTCATATTACAATCGAGAAATTTTGCCGGCAAAATTTCATCTCTAGTGGTATTATATATAAATAATATCCAGTTATATCAAATTGATTTACAACTGGCATTTGAAGATGCTGATCATGATAGTAGACTATCTCATTGCCAGTGGCTGTTAAATATGATTCGGAAAAATCCAAATTTTTCATCACTTATGTTATGGATGGCTGAAGAAACTTCCAGTAGCAAAGCGAATGCGTAAACTGCATCATTGATTCGAGCGAAACTCACACTCGCATTAATTAAAACATCAAAATTGCGGTAGTTTAAACGTATGGGTGGAATCTTGGAAGAAACAATTAAAGGACCAAAAATTTTATCTTCAAACTTTCAACGGAG
>JARQZK010000143.1:5000-52500 GCA_030704885.1 Cynegetis impunctata
ATGAATGTATTCATCATTATTTAGTAACAAATCGTGTATAAAATCATGATGATGATGAAAGTGATATTGAAAAATGTGAACAATAATCAACACTCAAATGAAAATTATAGCACAAATCTAAGCTTAAATATTTGGATGCCAGTGAAAAAGATAGCTTACTCTTACCAGCAAAATTATGCATTAAATGCTTCAAAAAACTATTAAAATTTCTAGAACACAAAAAAAATAAAAATAGATGATAATAGTAATGCTTTTATTTTCAATACAATAACAACAAAAAAATTATCAAAGTTTGATATATGTATAAGTGCATTAATAGATTTTAATAAATGACTTTATGTCATTTATTTATATATACAAATCTTTATAAGTTCAATGGAACTTTTATCATACCTATGGTAGAGAAAATGTTTGATAATTTCTATTAACTATTTGTCTTGTTTTTCAATTTACACAATTATTACATTCTTTTGTATTTATCAGTCAAAAGGCTACAGGATTTTGAAAGTTAACCACACATGCATAAACAAATATAATTTGTGACATCATGGTATGCATATTCAATGATAAAAACTGTTTGAAGAAGTCAAGTACTACTTCTCCAGGTTGCAAAAAAGTCTGCAAGTTTCGATCGTTTAAATATTTCAGAATCCGATATTGATCCTTCATAAGCATCACATACAAACACTAACTCAGCCATTTGGAGTATTGTAAGCTAAATCTTCAATCAAATATCCCCATGCGCAATCTCAATGATACCAAAATTAAACTATTGCATTGATTGTTTAGATTTTTTGAATACCCAATACTATAAGTCTTCACAAGCTGGACTCAAAAAATCTTGTAAAGCTATAGAATTCAGACATTTTTTCATGGCTGAACTTTTCGGTTGATTAACCTGAAAATTTTATTACATATTTTCACGAAATCGGTTTGACTTTCTCTGCTTCCAGTAGTTTTGATGGTTTTCTTCACTCTATTTCACGTTCTTCCAAGTACAGCCATCTCCGAAAGATAACGAATTATCTGGAAATTGTGAATTGAAACCACAAACTTTATTTATCACATAATACTGTGAACCTCTTCATGAACCGTTGATGTCTATAATACAAAGAAAAGAGATTAATTTTAATCTATAGACTTTTTACATTTAAACTTTACCTGCTTAGTAATGACAATGTCCTTTATTTTTGTTGGTAGAGATCCATTGTTTCTTCCACTCAATTCTTTTCTATTTGTTTAATAAACTGGTTCTTGCTTCAGGACCTACAAAACAAGATAGATGTTATAACTATAAACATCTTACTCATTTGAATAACAATACCCTAATTGATCAATCAATTTGTTGAAATTCTTGATAGCTCAGAAGATTGGGATTTTCTTCAGTTGGACCTTTTCCATGAAAATGTAGTGAACAGATATAAGTATCTTTAGTAACAACATCAATCGTTCGAAAACCTCTGTCACTTCGACCACATTTTTTCACCCATATATCACATTTTGAACATGTTTTGATATGTATATTGCCTGATGATTTGATAATTCTTTTTTGATATTGTAGGCAAGGTTTTGGAAAATTAATGAAGTAATAAGTATTGACTTTGAATGCCTTATACCGTGTATCACTCTCACATACTTCATAACAACACCGTTTTGTTGTTTCTTTTCGTACAGATAACATCACTATAGGTGACTTGAAAAATTTATTTTGTAATTAACACACTTCTTGTTTTATTTTTCTGTTACTTTACTGCAATTTATTTCATGTATTTAATAGTTGTTGATTTAAATTGTCTGAGCACAGGTATTTTAGCATGCTTGTTTACTAAAAACTAGTGATGTCTGGATTAGTGATGGGAGTACTCGGGTACTGGAATCGACCGATACCCGATTCCTAAAAGAATTGTAAGTATTCGATTCCTGACGGCAAGAATCGGAGGCGATTCCGATTCTTTCTTTATTATGCTATGCTTCTGCGAATCGCGATCCTTCGCCTTCATAATAATATAACGCAAACGGCAACGCTGGTCGCTGCGCTGTACGCCCCAATCATCAGCCAAATAAAACGAGGAGCTCCGACACCGAACGACCGCGGCCGAACGCCGAACACCGATCCTTATTTCCAGCGATTCTACTTTCTACTCAACTAACAATTCTCGATTCTCGAACCCGACCGATTCCTTCTCAGGCATTGAGTACTGAAACAATTCTCGATTCTCGAACCCGACCGATTCCTTCTCAGGCATTGAGTACTGAAACAATTCTCGATTCTCGAACCCGACCGATTCCTTCTCAGGCATTGAGTACTGAAACAATTCTCGATTCTCGAACCCGACCGATTCCTTCTCAGGCATTGAGTACTGAAACAATTCTCGAACCCGACCGATTCCTTCTCAGGCATTGAGTACTTCTGAGAATCGAGTACTTTTCGATTCCTACTAATACTCACTACTCACTGCTTGAAAAGGAATCGGGTTGGGTTCGAGATATTACTGGATATATTTGAACTTTGTGGTGCACTAATGCCTGGTAGGTTTTGAATGCGAAATGATTTATCGCGTGAATACTTTATGTTTGGAAAAAATGAAAATACTTGCACAAATGTAGTATGTCTATTTCAGCTTAACTGAATTTCGCCAAGTATTTTCCTTTTCTCATTTTCCATAAAGAGTTTATATTTGAAACCGAAAATCAAAATTATTTATTATAATATTCCTTATTGGACAGACATTTATACTGTACCTATTCAATAGATCTAATAATAATTTAGAGGACAAAAGAGGTATTTCGTCGGATATGTCGTTTAGAATATTAAAGTTGTAAATATGTTATTTTCACAAAATTTGTTAGAAAAATAAAACATTTAATTTATTTATTTTTGTTGTCTATTAATTTGAGAATGAAATAAAGTTATGCTAAGTTTTACCAGAGATTTTATCGAAACCAGTACAATACTGTAAACCAGTAATAAACATATTTTTTTATTACTTTTATATTCATAAAAAAATTAGCTTTTGTTTTTCATGTAGTTTCAACGATTTTCTTCCAGCGAAATAGAAAACCTAAAATTTATCGTATAAATGTTACTCTCTTAAACCATGTAAACAAATCGCTAAAAGTACTCAGTACTCAATGAAGTATTCAATTCCTCAAAGTACTCGATCCCTTAGTACTCGATTTTTGGAAATACCCGATTCTTCCCATCACTAGTCTGGATACGTATCCAAATTTCCGTTGAATCCGAATATTGAAAGGATCCTTATATTCCGGAATCAGTCTGTGTGAATACGGATTCGGAATATTTGGATACGGAATCAAAGTGGATGGCTAGCGCTGAATGGAAACAAATTCCGAATGCGCGAAGCGAATGCGCCATGAAGGATGGATACGGAACCGATGGCGGTGCTGGCAATCGTCACTGACGGTTGCAGCAGTGGTTCCGTATTCATCGTCCTATTTCATTTTCACTCCCTACATTATGAATAAAAATTTTTATACGTTACGCTGTTACGCCTGCCGCCTGTAGCGTTGCTAACTGAATCAATTTAATGGTAGATCTAAATATTTTTAATGAGGAATACCGACCTTTCAGTAATTAGTTAAAATCTTCAATTTAATTTTAACTTCTGACAAAATTCGTAACACTACCTTGTTTCGCATAAAATGTATGTTATAATATTTAAGGGCCAAAACACGCGGTGTCATTTTTGACAAAAAATATTCTTAAATAATATTTTACATAATTTTTTATAAAATATTGCAGTGTAGGTCGGAAATCAAAACAAAATTGACGTGAAAATTTGACAGGTATTTGTGTTTTGCCAAATTTTTATGTTGTTTTTTTGTTATTCACGCGTTTTTTATACACGTTGCAATAAATTCATGAAAAATTAATATTAAATATTTACGAATTTTTTTGCCAAAATGACCTCGTGTCTCACGGACTTTGAAGCTCTCTAATTATTTTATATTTATTCTGTTTGTTTAGCTCATTTTATTTTTATTTGCTCTCTGCGCTGTTGCGTTTGCATAGAATTCGTATCCGATCGATTCCGTATCCAGTCCGATTCCGTATCCTTTGGTCGCCCGGGTCCGATGTCGTGGTGTATTTATGGTTGCCCTTTATATGATTGAACTTTTGGATACGTATCCGGGCACTGGATACGGACTTTTCTTGGTTCCGAATACGGATTATCCGAATATCGAAAGGATACGGATATTTACAACACTACTAAAAACAGTACGAAAAAGATGGCGGAAACTGACGCATGCGCACAAAAAAATTCTGTGATGAAAAGGCCGAGAACCTAGAATGTTCTAGTCTTCGAATTAAAAGGGCGGTTATTTCAACGTTCACCGAATATTCCAGAGCACACAGAGTCGGCTTTAGTCATTTTCGTAACATTACAGATGTTACCTTGACCTTCTGCTTGTAAAGTTGTACCATCCCCTGTTAACATTCACTATATTTGGCAACAGTGTATTTACTCAAAAGTTGTAATATTGTATAGGGAAAACATAATAAGCGATACGCCCCCTACCGGTGTCGAATATTACTAGAGCATGGGAGATAGATTGCTTTGTTTACATCTGTTTACGTGTATTTTATATGAGAAGTTGTTGAGTTTTAATTGTGTTTTGGATCGTTTACAAACGTTCAGAAGAGATAAATTACTATTGTTGTGTATTCTATTGTTCATCTTGGGCAAAAAAAACCGAATATAGCTTACATACCTTTCCGAAAGCTGGACAATTCAAAGTTGCATTCCAAACAAAGTTGGGAAACAAGGAAATGATGGACAGAAGAAAGGTGTGGATTCATAACTTGAAGATTGAAAAAAAATGTCTGAACATAAGAGAGTTGTTCTTTACAGTTTACTGAGAATAATTGTTTTACCTGCAGTAAGTTTGTGGATTTTTCCATATAGAATTATACCAACTAATGATGTGTAATTTTCAGACCGAAAACGTAGAGTTTTTGAAGTCCAATGCTATTCCAACGAAAAATCTTCCACTTTTATCGGAATCTGAACCTGGGCCATCGTCCAGAGATTCTAGATTATCGTATTTTCTTTCATGTAACAACCAGAGATACTATTAAAATAATAATAACAAATGATTCTTATTTGCACAACCAAAATAACAGTTTATCATAACATCAAGAATATGAAATAAATCTGGACTCTATAGCTAGGTAAAAACTAAAATATTCAATTATATAATCAGGAAAACAGAGATTCTATCAAAAAACGAGACTCTCAGAAGTCCACCGTACTTTTAGGATAGCTGTTATACGTCAGGAAAATTCAAAAAATATAATAACTTATTACGTTCAAACCATTCAAGCAGAGTATTCATATTAATTCTTCTTTCATTACATGTTGTTTCTTTCAGTTTAGCTGGTAAGTACTTAGTTTTGTCCATTATACTCAAAAATTCTTCAGTTCGTAATGAAAGTAGACATGTCAGAGATGTTTTCTTGAAATTTTTGAAAGTTTGTTTATTTTTTAAATAAATAGGTGTTCTATCATACAGCCTTTTCATGAGGGATACATAGTTCCTTCAACCAATTAATTTATTCGTCGTCTACTTTATTTTATTATTGATTTTCATCTTCAATGATAAAAACTCAGTGTAAATTTCAACTTGATGTAGGTAGGTTATCTACTGTTGAACAGAGATAAAATTGTCCTCAATCCAAACACAATATATCACAGGAAAATACAAAGTCCAAAAAAACACAAATTACGACGGTAAACGTTCGAAAATTCAAAACGAAATGAACGTAAATACCATTACAACCAATGTAAACAAACAGCTAATCTCCCATGCTCTAGTACCGATATTAGCCGTTCCGGCGCTACGATCTTAATTTCAGACAGGTCCTCTATGTTCACTTGGTGGACAGACAAACTTTATTGTGTCATTATTGTCATTTGATACTCGTTATTGATAGATGCATTTGTTTGTTTTTTTGAGTTTTATAGTATTTCAGAGTGAAAATTCAACAAATTCTTGAGTTATGTCTCGTAGTGAATATTATTCAACTCTTACCGATGATGTGAAAGCCCGCTACGACAAGAAGTTGGAGATAATAGACGATATAGACCCATATTCATTTGGAGAAATAAGTTGTCCAAGGATCTGGAAGTAATCCCTTCAGTATCTTTGATGGATTTGGTAAATTATATAATCCTTAGTCATAGCTTCTACACTGGACAGCAGTTTAAAACCTACAAATCTTTATTGGCCTACAAATATTATGAGTCTGGGTATGTCCAAGATCTTTTGGCTCGACAAATGAATGATATTGCCTACATTATTGTTGGAAAGGTAGGCATAGCAAACAATTTTATTATTTTTTAATAATATATTTCACTATTATATTTTTTTATCAATAACTTTTCTCATTGTTACAGATGACTTTCTCAAGAAGCAAGGTTTGGCTAATCCCGTTATCAGATGGGGTTGTTTCCAGTGAACATTGCACATGTATGGCAGGTTTGGGGGAAGTTTGTAGTAATGTGACACCATTGTTGTTTTGTTTACAAGCTTGTCTAGCTGAAAACGAAAATGAATCTGTTTCCTGCACACAAAGGCTTGCACAGTGGCCTGTGCCTTCTACGAAATCCATTGACTTGATTAAATAATTAAGTTTGTTGTCAAAAATGAATAAATAATTTTACATTAACTGTTTTTAATTTGTCAACAACATTACATAGGGTTGAAAATGAGCAATATCTGTTTTTAAATAGCTTTATTATCTCCAAGAAAATACAAAGTGATCATAAATTAGAAGTCACCTTACTCTAAACAATTGATTAACTATTTCAATCTTTGGCACACTTATTGTGATAAATCCTGAAACAAAAATATGTGTTATTCGATCATGAACATAAATAACCACTTACTAATCTTTTTGAATCGTTCATCTGACCTCACTGTACTTCTTTCGTGTCGATTCAGGGACTACATCTTTTTTTTCACCAACTATATAAGTATCCCATGTTTTGAGTGGGTACACAATCTGGGTTATTCTTATTCTCTAGTAGGGCTAGTTGTCCTAAATATATAAGAGCATTACTTTCATTTAGCTTTTAGCATCATTGTTTTGTTGTTCTTTTTGTACCTTTTTTTAGGATATTATTTTGAAAAATCAAGGAACCAAACTCAATTATAATCAAAATACTCACCCAATAGGAAATGTCTTGAACAAATGCTAGCATTTCTCAGCATACTTTCGCTCAGAGGACCCCTTTTTAAAGCCCTAACCCATAAGTCACGTCGTTGTTTTGACAAGGCATTTAAATAGTCTCTACAGTTTTTCAGCGCGGTGGGAATCCTGAAGAATCGAACTTGGTCTCTTTCCGATCTCATTGAACACTTAACAACAAAACATTGGCATTTTAATAATATATTGCAAACTCCGTAACGCTAACGACTTTTACACTGTTAGCATAGGCTGAAATGTTTGTCTGCCCACCAAGTGAACATGGCGGATTTGTTTTGACAGCTGTGACGTCATCCTAAAATGATCTATAAGATCATTTTACGTCACGTGACTTTGACAGGTCCTCTATGTTCACATGGTGGGCAGACAAACTGTGTCTTGTGCATAGACGTTATAAAGGTTATGGACCGGCCCATCGTATCTAATCGAAGCTTTGCGGCCAACATTAGAAAGAGAAAACCGAGAGAGAGAAAGAGCTAGTCCGGGTAAATTTATGCTAGTCGTTATGGGACAAAGTTTATTTTTCTGTATTTTAAACGAGTTTGGAATGATTATTATGGAATAGGCACTTGAAATAGTTGAAGAGTTTTGTTACTGTTGTCTTCTGGAACAGAAACAAAACAAATAAAATAAGTGAACGATATAAACTATATATATATATTAATATATATTTATATATTTATATATATATATTAATATATATATATATATATATATATATATATATATATATATATATATATATATATATATATATATATATATATATATATATATATATATAGGTATATACCTATGCAATATTTCAAATATTTATTATTAAACATTGCTGTTAACTACCTGCTTGGTTTATATTGTTACGAAAATGTCTAAAGCAGACTCTGTGTTCTCTGGAATATTCGATGAACGTTGAAGTAACCGCCCTCTTAATTCGAAGACGAACATTCTGGAAGCTTCTCGAAGGAATGACAAGACATATAAAAGCGACCATAGAAGAGACGAGGGACAGTCTACAGTTAGTTTACAGTGAACTACCGTGTTATTAAAGAAGAACGAAGCTTGTGTTTTTGAAGTAGTGACAGTTATTGAAAAGTGTGGTTATTTTAAAATTACTGTTTTGTAAATAAATACCGATTTGTTTATTAATTAAATTTAGTTATTGGAAATCATCCTAGCGAACCCGAATTCGTAACAACTGGTGTCAGAAGTGGGATGCCAATAACCAGAAAAATGGAATCGATGATTGAAAAACTAATGCAAAAATTCGCCGAACAAGAGGAACAACGTCAACGGGAGAAATTGGAAGAGCAGAAACGTCGAGAACAGGAGAAATTAGAAAAACAAAAACGTCGAGAGCAAGAAAAATTAGATGAATTACAAAGATTACAGAAAATCCTGGAAGACCTCGACAAACGTAGGAAGGAGGATAATGAGAAATTGAGAGGTGAATTAGTACATGTGAAGGAAGACCTGGAGGAGCAATTGCATAATTTAGAAAAACGTGAATCACAGGTATTGAAAGATTTAGAAAAGCGAATATCTACAGTGGAAAGAAATGAATCAAAAGTAATGTCAAATCCAGTCCCCAGACAGAAAGTTTCGAAGCCACCTACTTTTGATGGAGATTCTTCCTGGCCAATATTCAAACGACAGTTTGAAGCAGCAGACCAAGCTAATGGTTGGACAGATGAAATGAAAGCAGTAGAACTGGTTTTGTCCCTCAGAGGTAAAGCTGCAGAACTGTTACAAAAATTGTCAGTAAAAGAGCAGGAAGATTACATAAATCTAATAAAATCACTAGAGTAGATATATGGTGATGATCACAAAGAAATGTTGTATCAGGCCCAATTAGAAGGTAGGCATCAATTGGCAAATGAATCACTACAAGAATTTCAGGCCGAAGTAGAAAAGTTGACTCGGTTAGCCTACCCAATGGCTCCAGATGATATCCTCGAGCAATTGAGTGTCAAATCTTTTGTTAATGGGTTAAAAGACACTGACCTGATTCAACATCTGAAAATTTTGAGACCTAGAACAGGAAATGATGCTTAGTGAGGGCTCTAGAATTTGAAACAGCAAAATTAACATCTTGTAATAACCGAGCAACACACAGAGCTCGAAAAGTAGAAGTAGAGGAAAATAATACACTTGGAGTAGTATTAGAACGGTTAGACAAACTTATTTCTTCTTTTGAAAAGAACCGAGTATCTTTTAAGGGTGAATGTTACTCGTGTGGAAAATATGGACACACTAGTAGAGAATGTCGTTCCAGAATGAACAGAGGCAGAGATAATAACAGAAACAGAGGAATAATCGATTTAAGGAGAACTATCATTGATTCGAAACAGGGATGGACGACAGAAGAATTAGTTGAGGCACAGGAACAAGATCCTGAAATAAAGCATCTCAGAGAATGGAAAAGACTCGACCGTAGACCCACCTGGAAAGATATTTCAACGATGAGCGCTAAAACGAAGGCACTGTGGGCGCAATGGGATTCCTTAATTCTCGAAAATGGGTTACTCAAGAGGAAATGGGAAAGTCCGGATGGTAAAGAAATCAAAACCCTTTAGTGGTACCAACCAGCAAAGTGCAAGAACTTCTACAGGAAATCGCACGGTGGAAAGCTTCAGGGGCCCATTTTGGCGTCAATAAGACAATTGCAAGGATAAGGGAAAGATTTTATTGGGTCTACTGCCGTGATGACGTAGAAGCTTGGTGCAGAAAATGTCCAAGACATGTGCAGCCACTAAGGGACCCTCAAAGAGAACTCATGGAAAAATGGAGAAATGCAACGTAGGGCTTCCATTTGAGAGAATTGCTATTGATGTTGCCGGGCCTTTTCAAACTTCTAACGATGGAAATAGATACATTCTGGTGTCATGGATTACTTTTAAGCAAGTGGCCTGAAGCCTAATGCTCTTCCGAACCAAAGAGACTGGACTGTCGCACGTGTAATGGTAGATCAGTTCATATCTCGATACGGAGTTCCACTGGAATGGCACTCAGACAGGGACGAAACTTCGAAAGCGAAGTTTTTAAGAAAGTGATGGAGATATTGATATCCGAAAGACCAGAACCACTCCATTACATCCACAGTCTGATGGGATGGTGGAAAGATTCAATCGCACCATGGAACAATACCTGTCGAAGGTTATGGCTGATCACCAAAAGGATTGGGACAGACATTTGCCAGTACTGCTGATGGCTTATCGAGGATCGGTTCATGATTCCACAGGTCATACTCCAGCTCAAGATACTCTTTGGTAGAGAATTACGTTTACCATGTGATTTGCTGTTCGGTACTCCCGAGATACACCATTGGAAGTAAAAACTTATGCAGATGAATTGAGATGCACCTAAGCAAGATCCATGAGCACGTCCGGGATAAGATAGATGCTAGTACTGACAGAATGAAGACCAGATACGATTTGAGGGCGAACTCAGCCGGATTTAAAGAAGGAGATTTAGTATGGTTGTACAATCCCCAGCGAAAGAAAGGGCTATCACCTAAATTGAGCACAGAATTGGAAGGGCCTATAAAGTCACAAAGAGGATAAATGATGTTGTCTACCGAATCCAACGCACTCCTAGGACGAAGCCTAAAGTTGTACATTTAGATAGGCTAGCAAAGTATCACGGTGGAAGTGTATCAGAAGATTTTGATCGGGACGATCAAACTTAAGAGGGGGGCAGTGTTACGAAAATGTCTAAAGCCGACTCTGTGTTCTCTGGAATATTCGATGAACGTTGAAGTAACCGCCCTCTTAATTCGAAGACGAACATTCTGGAAGCTTCTCGAAGGAATGACAAGACATATAAAAGCGACCATAGAAGAGACGAGGGACAGTCTACAGTTAGTTTACAGTGAACTACCGTGTTATTAAAGAAGAACGAAGCTTGTGTTTTTGAAGTAGTGACAGTTATTGAAAAGTGTGGTTATTTTAAAATTATTGTTTTGTAAATAGGGATGTCGATTCTTTCGGAAGAAGATCGATTTTTAAATCGATTCGAATCGTAACCTAATGAATCGATTCACAAAAAAATCGAGGTCTAAAAGATCGATTTCGGAAAAATCGATTTTTCTTCAAGTTTGTATTTACAATGTAAATATAACTCCATTTTATGAAAAACAAGAAAGATACATAAGAAACCATCTCTTATCAGTAAAATGAGGGATTTTTTTAGTTCAAGGAATTCGATAATAAATCATTTTTATTACTATATCAGGTATAAAAGAAGACATTTATTTTCTAAATGTATTTGTTATATTAAAAAGTTAAGAAAATAGACTATATAGCTTATAGCTCCTAATGCTTAATATCCAAGTTTTAAAAACAACAGTCTGTCAAGTCTACTGGGATCCAGCGATTCTAACCGTAATATTACGGGTACATTCAACTGATTGTAAATAGTTTTAGGTTTTTAAAAAACAGAAAAAATCGAATGTCGATTTTCAAGGGTGAAATATCGATTCAGCAGTACATATCGATTTAAAAAATCGATTTTTTTGGCCCGAGAAATCGATTCTTCGATCTCAGATCGCCATCCCTATTTGTAAATAAATACCGATTTGTTTATTAATTAAATTTAGTTATTGGAAATCATCCTAGCGAACCCGAATTCGTAACAATATGATAATAAAAAAACAACTGTATGTGAAACATTATTTATTTTGGCGAATAAGTAACATTAAAGACTAATAAAATAAATATAAAAAGAATGATGACATTGAAGAAGGTGAAAAATGCGGCGCACTTGGAATTTCGGAAATTTTTGACATTGAATCAATGCCGCTTATTTCTGGAAATGATAACGATGATATCTCGAAAATGCTAACGAAAATTTGGATTGGGATAGCGATGAAGTACTTGCAGCAGCAAGTCGGAACCCCACAAGTCAAGATGGCTTTGCACAAGGTAATATTAATTTTTGTTTGAATTTCAGAATTTATTGGTTTACCTTCTTTTTTTTCAGGTGTGATGTTGAATTATGCCTCACCGATAAGAAGAACCGTTTCTTGGAATTTCACAAAAAATAATAAATTATAATAATTATATGATATTGTTGAAAATATAACTTTTGAAAAAAATAATTTTGTTGTTCATGACAATTATTTAGGCCTAGTGTCTCCACACTGAAGACATCAAATTACCGAGTAATTAAAAATGCAAATTAGAAATAAATGTCAATATGCACTGCATACATCATTATTAAGGGAGTTCATTGCAGTTTTTATTTAATTTTCACAAAAAAATAATTCCGGACTCAAAGGGTTAAAACTTACGTCTAACAGTTTGCATTTATTGAAACTAACAATATTTTTCAGCAAGGTGCCAATTATTTTCAGTTTTCGATTTTGAACTTATTTATACAGAATTTTTTTTTCTATCCAAAAAATATTTATAAATTTTTTTATATTAGTTGGGCCAAAATTATTGAAAAATGCTACCAGCTATTACGTTATTTTACGGACTTCTAAATAAAATGGTTTTTGTTAGTTGTTGTCTAATTCTGTCTTGAATTTCATTACTTGTTGCATTTATGTGATGTATTCTAATAGTAAAATAATGTTTCAAAATTAACTGTATCAATTGCATTATATGACCACTCAGTGAGTCCTGCTCAAAGCAGTGCTTTTCTAAAGTTTTGAATAGTGTTGATAGATTCAGTCTTCTTATAGTTAAATTGATACACTTCGCCATAATATTTTGAGCAGAAACATTAGCTTCACACCTGATGACTGTTTCGGCCACTGTGCATATCTTCACAACGTCTTTTGAGGGTTTAGAAAGACCACCTCTATTTTTCCTATTCAAAAGACAGCATGAAGATTCTTGCAAAGTTAATGTGTTTATGCAATCAATACAATTTAAGGTCTTTGTAAGTTTTTTGCTTATATAGCCAGCAATATATTCAATAACATCACATAAATACATGCAATTCAAAATATTCCTATGATTTTGAATATATTATTGGTAGGAATCTGTGGAAAGATCTTCTTCCTCATTTAGTGCATCTAAACTTAAACTATAATTAGTTTTCGAGGATACATTTAAAATTGATGTATCATCTAGTGCTAAACAATTAGCACTAGATGGTGAAGCTACTTCACTATGAATCAGTAATCGTTTGAATGCTTGTTCAAACTGTAGGGCAGTCGGATTATTTGAAAATCCACCTCGACGGCGTATGGCAGAAAAAAAACATTTCCAAATGATCTTGACTTAATTTATAAGTTAATAAAAACTTCATCTTATCAGTTTTAACTAAGTCACAAAAAAGATTCTGAACACTTCTCAAACATGTTATGAGTCCAATAAACCCTGTTTTTCGTCCACTTAATAAAACGTTGGTTTTATTTTGGAGGTATAAGGACTCTAAGTAGTTTATTGAATCCATAACAAATTGTGTAACAAAGGACTCGCTGCCTTTAAAGAGAGGTTTCTTGACTTGTGTATTGCCCAAAAAATTTCTTCTATTCAAGAAATCAAATATATCATTAATACTTTTACAAAAGCGTGCAGTTGCCTCGCTTCCCTGAAAGGATGGTATGTTTAAATCTTTTGAGCAATACAGAAAAGCATCAGCAACGCTTGCACTGAATGTTTGAGTAGCTAGTTTCACCCTCATTTTTTCTTTTTGGTAGTTTATATGTCTTGAGCGTAATTTGGTAGCACAGTGAAGTCCTGACTCTTCCTGAAGCTTGACCAGTTCTTTGAAATAATTCCATTGTATCCAATTACCCTCACCATCATATAAACTACCAAAATCTCCTAAAGTGTTGCGGATGAGCTTTAACATATGACATGCATCCAATAAAATGTGAATTTTTTCATTGTTATAAACATTTATAAAATATGGTTTTATATTAGGGTAAGATAAGCTTGCACCTAAAATTTTTGACATAGACATATTGGATGCATCTCCATCAAATGTTAAGCTTTTTACAATAATGGCTGTACCTTCCAACTGTAACAAACACCCTTTAACTAAAACTGCCTTCTCTTCAGACGTTGATGAATTTATAAAAAAATATGCTATTGGAACTTTCCAACGAGTGTTTAGGCCAACCACCATAAAAACTAAAGCTTTAGTAGCTTTTGGTAATAGATCACTTCTTTCCATTACCACACCCATATTTATGTAACCAACATGCCTACTTCCAGTCCAATGAATATGTTGATGAATGTACATTTCATCCATCATTAATGCTCCATATAAAGTTTTTCCTTGGTCCTTTTCTATATCCACTTTTATTTTAATAGCTCTAAGTGCCTCTGAACTATACCCAGGAGTCCCATCAACAGTGCTATACCACTTCGATAGGGTACGAGGATGGGGTAATTAATGTTTACCATATACTCTTCTCACATACTCATATGCTGAAGGAGAGTAAAAATTCAATGTGAGAGCAAAGCATCTTAACTCTGCGCTAAAGTTTTTTGTTTTTTTCCCCAACTGTCTAAAAAGCAATTGCTTCTGGGTTTCTGGGATGCTTTCCTATAATAATAATAATAATGTAGCTTTATTTCTGATAAAGGCATACATGAAACTTTATTACATTGTAAAACCTTGAAAAGAAATAGTGTCAATAACAAACAAAAAGAAATCATACATGATATTCTAAAAATTCCTTCACTGAATAAGGTTCAATTACTAATAACAACTTAAAAACTTATTTCTTATAGTTCCGTAGATTCGATTCAGTTCATTAAAATGTATGCTGGAAGTTTGTTAAAATATCTTATGATGCAATACTCGGCATTTTTCTCAGTCAGAGTCAATCTATGTTTATGATACATCAGTAGTGTTGCTCTTGTGTTATAAGCTCCAGTGAAAAGTTCAGTGAAGTGATTCCTATTCTTGAAGAGAAAAAGCAGGCATTCTTGTATATATATGGCAGCAGCTGTTACAATACCATTTTGTCTGAATTTGTTCCTGCATGAGTCCCTCACTCCTAGGCCTAGAATTGTACTGGATGTAACTGGATGTAAAGTGTCCATTGAATTTATTGGCAAGTTCTTTAGGACCATGAAATAGATGTGGCAGTTTCCTTGCTTCCTTTCCTTTTGTATCCCTAACTATAAAAGTTACTTTTAACTTCATCATACACCAAATCTGCGATAAACTGAGATTGTACAGTCATGCTTTACCTAGTTACTACTCATGCAAACAAATAACTGAGATTTACAATGAGCAATATATACAAAAGCGAAAAGGAAAGGCATGCGAATGTGAAACTTATAAACAAAAATATTGAATGGATTCATCTGTTACTTTGTCACCATTTTTGGTGCTTTAACTAGTTACTACTCATGTAAAAACATGCAATTCAGTGACCTCATCAAATACAAAGTTTTCTTCAATTTCTGGAACATAAGTATAATCACCATAAACTGTGGATATGCGAGAACTGGATGTAAAGTGTCCATTGCATTTATTGGCAAGTTCTTTAGGACCATGAAATAGCTGCGGCAGTTTCCTTGGTTCCTTTCCTTTTGTATCCTAACTATAAAAATTACTTTTAACTTCATCATACACCAAATCTGCGATAAACTGAGATTGTACAGTCATGCTTTAACTAGTTACTACTCATGTAAAAACAAAACATGCAAATCAGTGACCTCATCAAATACAAAGTTTTCTTCAATTTCTGGAACATAAGTATAATCACCATAAACTGTGGATATGCGAGAACTGGATGTAAAGTGTCCATTGCATTTATTGGCAAGTTCTTTAGGACCATAAAATAGCTGCGGCAGTTTCCTTGGTTCCTTTCCTTTTGTTCCCTAACTATAAAAATTACTTTTAACCTCATCATACACCAAATCTGCGATAAACTGAGATTGTACAGTCATGCTTTACCTAGTTACTACTCATGCAAACAAATAACTGAGATTTACAATAAGCAATATATACAAAAGCGAGAAGGAAAGGCATGCGAATGTGAAACATATAAACAAAAATATTGAATGGATTCATCTGTTACTTTGTTATAATACATTTTCACTAATTATGAGACACATGTACTTTGTTTCTTATTACTATATTCATTATTAAAATTTTAATTATTTACCTTCAAAATCAGTAACTGATCTGTTGATATTTTTTGTTTCTTCGATAAATCATCCAATAAGGCATTTAAATTCCCAATTTTTTGTTTCTGTCGTCTAATTTTACATTGGTGATATTTATTTAATTTTTTATACTTTGCTACAATTTTGTGAGCCACTTTCCAAAACTTTTGACTTGTTGCAGGATGATGCATATCAGATTCCTGAAAGTCCCCAAAAAAAACCGGGGCTCTTCTAGTTCTGCAAATTAATTAGGATGAAAATTTTCATATCAATATAATTTTGAAATTTATAAAATCTCATTATCCATACCTCTTAGAAATAGGTCTTTCTTCTAATAATTCCTTACTTAGCACATCATCATTTATGCTTTTGGATGTAGACAGTGTTGCATCAATATTTAAATCATGTGGGATATCCTTGATTATAGTTACTTATTCCGGTACTAATTCCTTCCATTCTAGAATTTCATTCCCAAAAAGAATTAATAAAAAGTACCTAATTTTATTAGCCAAGATATAGAAATAACAATATAAATGTACCTGGTATACTTGAAGAATTTTTCTTTTGAGATTTCTGCGAGTTTTAATATTTTTCTTTAAATGAGCTGGAAAGTCAAAAACAGAAGGAACAGAAGTGCATTTTAAGACTTTGTTTCCATGAACATTCACTTCATAGTCTTCTTGTTCGAAATGTTTTTCACAAATAACTGCACTTTCACCTGGATTGTAGTCTTTTCTTCTTATACTATTCAGCCACAACTTCCTACGATTAGAATCTTTTGGAATTCTAAAAATGTTTCACAAACAATCAATAGTACTATAACATAACAAAATATATAAACATACCTGTGAAATTTCAATTTCTCACCCTTAGTTCTTTTAGAGGTACAGTTTATAGCTAAACAGGACTCCACCATTGTTAAGAATGACTTTGGAGTTCAAAATTATTAAAACCACTAACCACTCAGTCTATCACAAAACAGTAATTTGATATGAAATAATACTCAAACGAAATAGTACAAAAAACTCATATAAAAACACCATGTGTCTATAGAAAAAACCAAAAATCGCCGTACACAGTCTAGCAGAACATATAATTAAATGGCAGTCTGTTCGTTTCTATCCCGGACTAGCGCTGTTCTTCTTTTCCCTCTCATTCTAGAGTCAATTCCAGCGCCATACGGCCAGTCCCAGTGTTGTTCCAGGGTGTACAATTGTACAGAAAGCTGTACATCTGAATATTAAACTGTACCAAGGCAATACAATCAAAAAATTTGTACAAAACTGTACAATTCGACTATTATTCGATATTGAGAAGTTTGATTCTATCTACACTTGTCGGCAAGAAACAAAATCATACCAAATCACCCAAAATATAAAATTCTATGAAAGAGTAAGTTTATTATTCCGTGATTCCGTGGGACTAGTTTTGCAATCGTGCCGTGACCATAGATATATACTATATGAAGTACAGATATATATTAAGATTTCTATGGCCGTGATCGTCACTGTCACTGGCGTCACTTGTCATTGTCATTGCGAAACTGTCATGTCAATATAGTAATTAATTGCTAGGTTAATGATCTATTTAATATCGTTTCTTATCAATATTTTATTTATGTTCAGGGCTCTTCGTCGAATTGAGCATATGATTACTTTTAATATTTTCATCAACAAGAATTCAACATTAAGATCGTAGCGCCGGAACTGCTAATATCGGTACTAGAGCATGGGCCATTAACGGTTTGTTTACATTGTTTGGTAATGGTATTTACGTTCATTTAATTTTGAGTTTTCGAACGTTTAGCTTCGTAATCTCGGTTTTCCTGGTTATATAATTGAATATTTTAGTTTTTACCTTGTTTTTTGGTTGTGCAAATAAACATTATTTATTATTATTATTTTAAGAGAATCTCTGGTTGTTACATGATAGAAAATACAATTATCTAGAATCTCTGGATGATGGCCCAGGTTAAGATTCCGATAAAAGTGGAAGATTTTTCGTTGGAATAGCATTGGACTTCAAAAACCCTACGTTTTCGGTTAGCTGAAAATTGCACATCATCAGTCAGTATAATTCTATATGGAAAAATCCACAATATACATAAGGGAAAATAATTATTCTCAGTAAACTGTAAAGAACAACTATCTTATGTTCAGACACTTTTTTCAATCTTCAAATTATGAATCCACACCTTTCTTCTGTCCATCATTTCCTTGTTTACCAACTTTGTTTGGAATACAACTTTGAATTGTCCAGCTTTCGGAAAGGTATGTAATGCCCGTTTGTAATTATCAATGATTCAGTACAAGTTTCAGTCAATTTTTTAGGATCCTAAACTTAGGACACTAAAACATTGACAAGAAAAAAATGTGTTTGCAACGCACCATGTTTTAGTCACTTATTTAGGATGTGATTATGCGCACTGAGCAGTGTTTTTGTTAGTATCCTGCCACTTGTCAGATTTTTAGCAAAGAATTTGAATTTTTTATTTAAAAATCAAAATCCTAAACTTAGGACACTAAAACATTGACAAGAAAAAAATGTGTTTGCAACGCACCATGTTTTAGTCACTTATTTAGGATGTGATTATGCGCACTGAGCAGTGTTTTTGTTAGTATCCTGCCACTTGTCAGATTTTTAGCAAAGAATTTGAATTTTTTATTTAAATATCAGACAACAATGGACACAGAATTTTTATTGTTAGCAGCAGCAATAGTAGTTAGAACTTATGCAAGAAAGACAAACGTGACAAAAAAGAGAATAATAAGAAAGCAATGGTTAAAAAGAATGAGTGATAAGGGCTTAGGATATTAAAAATGCTCAATGAAAAACTGATATGCTTATTTTTATATTGTGAACTTTTCACTATGTAAAGGCAAGGTCTTTCTTTATATAGTTCAATAAGTCGAAGCACTTTATCTTGAAACCACTACATTTTTGTTAAATGACATAGCCCAAACGAAAAACTCAAATACTGAATATCAACATATTTCTTCCACCAACTGTGATTAAATAATAATTAATATTTGCAACACAACACTCTCTCCTCAATAAACGTTGGTTATATAGGAGAACTATCGTCACAACCATCATCAAAAATAAAAAATCAATAACCTTAAAATAAATTTTACCCTATATTTTTGCCCCAAGTTGTCATTTAATTGATAGAAAATAGGACTGGTTCTATAAAATATTTCTGTCTACTGAAATTGAACAAAAATAGGACAACTTTCGTCAATTTTAAAATTGACTGAAAAATTGATGGTAAATGTGTATGTATTTATCATTTATTTAGTATCCTAAAAAATTGACTAAATCTTGTACTGAATCATTGATAATTACAAACGGGCATAAGCTATATTCGAATTTTTTTGCCCAAGATGAACAATAGAATACACAACAAAAGTGATTAATCTCTTCTGAACGTTTGTAAAAGATCCCAAACAAAATTATACTCTAAACTTCTCATATAAAATACACGTGAACAAAGCAATCTATAGCCCATGCGTTAGTAATATTCAACACCGGTAGAGGGCGTATCGCTTATCTACGTTGGCAAGAAGAAAGCTTCAAAATTCCGAAAATAGATGGCGACTGTACAATTCTTTGAAAAACTGTACAATTTGACACCATTTGACAGTACAATCAGAATTACCATAGGAACAACGCTGCAGTCCATTAGTTTTAAAACGTCAATGGTCTTGTGTAGGGATGAAACGATACCATTGAGGTATCGATACTTTTACTCGATACTGTATCAGTCGTCAAGTATCGATACTTACTCAGTATCGATTGAAAAGTATCGATACTTACTCGTATCGAATCATTTTTGAAAAATTTAAAGTGAAAACCGTGAAAAGTATTAGTAGTCCTCATTGAAAATTACAAAATTATAATACTAATGGTTAATTCATATAAATTATATATATATACATATACATATATATATATATATATAATATATAATATATATATATATATATATATATATATATATTAATATATATATAATATATATATATATATATATTATACATATATATATATATATATATATATATATATATATAATATATATATATATATATATATATATATATATATATATATATATATATATATATATATATATATATATATATATATATATATATATATTATATATATATACATATATATATATATATATATATATATATATATATATATATATATATAAATATATAGGTATATCACAATTAAATTCTCATAAAAAATCAAAATTAAAATGAGTAAAGAATAATAATAATAAAAAATTTAATGTTACGAAAAAAAGTCTGTTTTAGTACTGTTTCCCAGAAATAACAATTTTTCCAAATTTTTGCCTGCTAAGCGATTTCTGGAAGCAGTGACTGTTGCGCCAGCATTCGAAAACAACCTTTCGGAAGGTACCGATGTACCTACCACGTTTAAATATACTCGAGCTTGTTTATATATAGGCTCTTGCACCGTATATTTTAAACTAAGTTTAATGATAAACCGAGTTTAATTTGATATTTTCGCTTGTCAAATGTCAAATTAAACTCCGTTTATCATTAAACTTTGTTTAATAATATACGGTGCAACTGTCATATAATCACAGAGATTCTATCTCAATGCATATAATGCTGTTTAAAGTACAGAACATGCAAGCAAGTGAGAGAACGACAGTTGGTTGTCTACTTATAACAACGGAACACCATAGAGCATAGCGCAGATCTTCTTCTTCTAATGATTATGTAGTAAATTGCACGTTGCACGTAGTTCACGGTATATACAATATGTCTTAAGAAGTACTGTAACTTAACATTTAAGATATGAAATTTTTTATCAATAGAGAGTTATTGGAACTTTTATAAAGTTAAGCCCCCACCCCCCCCCCCCCCCACCCCCCCCCCCCCCCACCCCCCCCCCCCCCCACCCCCCCCCCCCCCCACCCCCCCCCCCCCCCACCCCCCCCCCCCCCATTTCTTCTTCTTCTTTCTCATGTATATCACTTCTTTCATACGAAGATTTTTTTTCCTACTATCTCTTCTGGTCATTAATTACACTTCTTTCAGCTCTTCAGCTTAAGACTTCTTGGGTTTTACTTCTTCCTGCTACCAACCGAGATTGATTTGTATATATTTCCCTTGTATAGTATAATATGAATAATGGTTATTGACTCCAATACATAAATCAGAGAGGTCAGAGAGGTCATTGACCCCAAGGCAAAAGGGAACCATTTTCGCTATTTTGGACCTTAGATTTCCTTATGGGAATTTACATGTAAAAATGACCCAAAGTGCGCTAGAAGCCCCCTAGCCTATATACTTATATATATATATATAAATATATATATAGTATATCGTTCACTTATTTTATTTGTTTTGTTTCTGTTCCAGAAGACAAAGTAACAAAACTCTTCAACTATTTCAAGTGCCATATTCATAATAATCATTCATATTCGTTTAAAATACAGAAAAATAAACTTTGTCCCATAACGACTAGCATAAATTTACCCGGACTAGCTCTTTCTCTCTCTCGGTTTTCTCTTTCTAATGTTGGCCGCAAAGCTTCGATTAGATACGATGGGCCGGTCCATAACCTTTATAACGTCTATGCACAAGACACAGTTTGTCTGCCCACCATGTGAACATAGAGGACCTGTCAAAGTCACGTGACGTAAAATGATCTATTCCGATGTATTGACCATTTTCATATGACGTCACGCGATTTCGGCCATTTTGCCTGGAGGACAAACAAACCATTGTTATGCAAACAGTTGTGCTAAACTGTCATTTAAGTTTCATAACTTTTTGAGTTGTTTGTCGAATTTAAAGTTTTTTTCTGATTATTTCATTATTGTTGGAGTTTATTAGAGAAAATGCCATCGTTTTGTGCCGTGGTTAATTGTGGTATGAGAGGAAACCGAGACAAAGTGAGATTTTATAGAATCCCTGCTGTCCTCAAGAATGCTGGTGATTATTCAAATGCTGTATCACGAGAAAGGCAAGAGAGATGGATTAAAGCATTGAAAAGGGGACCTTTTAGTGAAAATCAATTGAAATATGCACGAGTCTGTTCTAAACATTTTATAACAGGTAAGTTTACTTGAATAAGTGAAAAAAGATGAACTCTTTATTTAAAATAATTTTCAGGGACTCCTGCAGAGTTATTGGATAAAGACAACCCTGACTGGATTCCAACCCAAAATATGGGGTACACAATTGCCAATCCTGTTGGTGAAACTCAAGTCAGCAGGTTTAAACGTTCGGTTAAAGGAAAAAAGCAAGTAGAGCAGGTATCTAGTGATTTTGCTGTAATTGTTATATGACAGCAAATTAGGACCTTCATGAAAGTATATTTATTTTTTCTGGAGGAAAAATATGAAGATATAGACATATCATATAGATATAGACAGGCCACATTGCCAGCTTTGAGGTACACGCTTCTTCATCCTTAGACTGAGAGCGGGTGTGAAGCAGAAAAACAATTGCTGCTATATGACTGCACACTTCTCCTAAGCCTGCCATACAAGTGCAATGTCCACTGGAAATACTACCGTGAGTTAGGATAATAACCCATGAATTCAGAAGCTTTTCCTTAAGACGTTGTGAATGTTTCACCTGAAATATAAAGTTTACTTTTAGTTATAACAATTAAGAACACTGATTAGTATGAGAATAAACCTAATGAATATCATTAAAATACATCTTACCTTGCCAATAACTACAAAAGCTGTTTCGTTCACTCTTTTCCCATAAATTTCTTGGACTAGTCCTGCTTCATACAATTTGAAACCTTGCAAGCTTTTATATGCTTTCATTTGCTGTCCAGTATAAAAACTGTGGGCGAGGATAAAATAATTAACCATATCGATGATGGATATTACTGGAATTGATGAAAATGATATCAAATCTTGAGAGCTGGACTCCAAGAGATAGGGGTCTTTCATCAATAATTTTGATTTTCTGATCGTAGCGGCTCTTAATATCGGCAAGTGATTGATAATAAGTACTTCTTTCCATTTTCAATATAAATTTATGATTCAAAGTTTTTTAATACTTTTACTTTCAATAAACGTAAGCAAACAACTCAGAACACTGATAGTCGTAAATGGTTTGTTTGTCCTCCAGGCAAAATGGCGGACCTGTCAAAATCAGGTGTTTGAAAATGATGAATTCCTAGGGATTAAGAAGAAGTAGGGTTATGTTATTAATAAATAAATATGAAACACATGTAAAACGTTTATTCTCCTAATTATAATGATAAACAAGTTGAAACGATTCCGCTGTGTTGTGTGAATTATTTTGCCATCCCCAAGAATAACTGTAACAGGTTATGGGCCCAGGGCACTAGAAGGGAATAAGGAAAATAAAGTAAATGGTTACATTAAGCAAAATGGCCAGTGCAGTAGGTAATTTTCCACAACTCACAAGCTCTACCAATTTGAACTATTGGAAATTTCGAGTAGTTACCTTGCTCGAAGAGAGGCAGATTTCAGAAGTCTTAGTTGAATCTGAGGAAGACTTCGACACAGAAAAGGCCAAGTTGGAATTCAAGGCTAAGGATTATAAAGGCAAGAGCCTCATAGTGCAATGTTTAACAGATGAACACTTAGACTTAGTTAAGGATGCAAAAACAGAGGGACAAATGATGAAGGCCTTGGAGGATATCTTCGAAAGGAAAAGTGTATTTACTAAGTTGACACTGAAACGTATGCTGCTTACACTGAAATTAAAGCGAGGTGATAAGTTGGAGGACCACTTCTTAACTTTTGACACACTAATTAGAGACCTGGAGAATGCTGGATCCAAGCTGGAAGAAGAGGACAAGGTATTCCATTTATTGCTGTCTTTAAATGAAGAATATGAGTCAGTAATCACGGCCATAGAGACCATGAAAATGGACTTTGTAAAGTCAAGACTGTTGGATGAAGAAATTAAGTTTTAAGCGAAGCAAGGGAAGTCTGGAATTGTAAGCGGAATGTCTTTCAATACAACTCAACATTTCATATTTTTACGAAAATGACTAAAGCCGACTCTGTGTGTTCTGGATTATTCGATGATCGTTGAAGTAACCGCCCTCTTAATTCGAAGACTAGAACATTCTGGCTTCTCGAAGGAATGAAAGGACATATAAAAGCGACCATAGAAGAGGCGAGGGCCAGTTTACAGTGAACTACCGTGTTATAAAATAAGAACGAAGCTTGTGTTTTGAGTAGTGACAGTTATTGAAAAGTGTGGTTATTGTCAGAATTATTGTAGATCATTTTAGGTCACGTGACTTTGACAGGTTCTCTATGTTCACTTGGCGGGCAGACAAACTTTATTGTGTCATTTGATACTCGTTATTGATAGATGCATTTGTTTGTTTTTTTTGAGTTTTATAGTATTTCAGAGTGAAAATTCAACAAATTCTTGAGTTATGTCTCGTAGTGAATATTATTCAACTCTTACCGATGATGTGAAAGCCCGCTACGACAAGAAATCGGAGATAATAGACGATATAGACCCATATTCATTTGGAGAAGTCAGTTGTCCAAGGATCTGGAAGTAATCCCTTCAGTATCTTTGATGGATTTGGTAAATTATATAATCCTTAGTCATAGCTTCTACACTGGACAGCAGCTTAAAACCTACAAATCTTTATTGGCTTACAAATATTATGAGTATGTCCAAGATGGTTTGGCTCAACAAATGAATGATATTGCCTACATTGTTGTTGGAAAGGTAGGCATAGCAAACAATTTTATTATTTCTAAATGTTATATTTCACTATTATATTTTTTTATCAATAACTTTCTCATTGTTACAGATTAGACTTTCTCAAAAAGCAAGGTTTGGCTAATCCCGTTATCAGATGGGGTTGTTTCCAGTGAACATTGCACATGTATGGCAGGTTTGGGGGAAGTTTGTATTAATGTGACAGCATTGTTGTTTTGTTTACAAGCTTGTCCAGCTGAAAACGAAACTGTTTCCTGCACACAAAGGCTTGCACAGTGGCCTGTACCTTCTACGAAATCCATTGACTTGATTAAATAATTTAGTTTATTGTCAAAAATGAATAAATAAGTTTACATTAACTATTTTTAATTTGTCAACAACATTACATAGGGTTGAAAATAAGCAATACCTGTTTTTAAATAACTTTAATATCTCCAAGAAAATACAAAGTGATCATAAATTAGAAGTCACCTTACTCTAAACAATTGATTAACTATTTCAATCTTTGGCACGCTTATTGTGATAAATTCTGAAACAAGAATGTGTTATTTGATTATGAACATAAATAACCACTTACTAATCTTTTTGAATCGTTCATCTGACCTCACTGTACTTCTTTCGTGTCGATTCAGGGACTGTACATCTTTTTTTTCACCAACTATATAAGTATCCCATATTTTGAGTGGGTACCCAATCTGGGTTATTCTTATTCTCTAGTAGGGCTGGTTGTCCTAAATATATAAGAGCATTACTTTCATTTAGCTTTTAGCATAATTGTTTTGTTGTTCTTTTTGTACCTTTCTTTAGGATATTATTTTGAAAAATCAAGGAACCAAAGTCAATTATAATCAAAATACTCACCCAATAGGAAATGTCTTGAACAAATTCTAGCATTTCTCAGCATACTTTCGCTCAGAGGACCCCTTTTTAAAGCCCTAACCCATGAGTCACGTCGTTGTTTTGACAAGGCATTTAAATAGTCTCCACGGTTTTTCAGCGCGGTGGGAATCCTGAAGAATCGAACTTGGTCTCTTTCCGATCTCAATGAACACTTAACAACACAACAAAACATTGGCATTTTAATAATATATTGCAAACTCCGTAACGACTTTTACACTGTAAGCATAGGCCGAAATGTTTGTCTGCCCGCCAAATGAACATGGCGGATTTGTTTTGACAGTTGTGACGTCATCCTAAAATGATCTGTTGTGTAAATAACTACTGATTTGTTTTGTTTATTAATTGAATTTAGTATTAGTTAGTTATTGGAAATCATCCTAGCGAACCCGAATTCGTAACAATATGTTACAAGTGTCAAAAGCACGGACATAAAATGTCAGAATGTAGGCAAAACAAGTTTAGAGACAGAGGTTATGGTCGAGGGGAAAATTTCCGTGGTTCAAGTTCCAAAGAATGGTCTCAGCATGGTCAAAGGCAAAGTGATGGCAGGCAGAAGTCGCAGTCGAATAAAGCAGAAGAAATTGCTTTTATTGTTTTATGTAGCAGTACAGCAGCCCCAACAGCATCATTGAAAACTACATGTGGTACACCCCCCTTTATATTGGATTCTGGATGCATGCAGCATATGGTTATGGGAGAGATGGCAAAGTATATGGTCGATATACATGCAATTGACGAGGTCAAGATTGGTACAGCGAAAAATCATGGGGTACTATTGGCCACGCATGAAGGGACGCTAAAAGGAACATGCCAAGGTAATGACATTTCTATAAAAGCACTTATTGTTGACGGTATTTCACACAATCTCATGTCTGTCTATAAATTAATCGAAAAAGATTTTAAAGTGACCTTTGTTAATGATTATCAGGGTAACAGGCAGGCTATTTCAGATAGAAGTGGAACTATGTTTAAGTGTAGTGCTAATAATAATTTATTTTATTTAAATGTTGATTTCCAGAATCAAAAATGTAATTATTTAAAACCAATTAATTAAACAGAAGAAGTTACTCTTATAAATGAAAGTGTAGATGAGAATTTATGGCATAGAAGGTTAGGGCATGTTAATAGATATAGTTTAAAGCAATTAGGGTTACCTTTTAGTTCAGAAACATGTAAAATTTGCATGGAAGGTAAAGGCACACGTAAACCATTTCATAAATGTTTTAAAAATACAACAAAGATTGGTCAGTTGATACACTCTGATATAGCAGGTCCGGTGGCGACACCTACTGCTGAGGGTTACAAGTATTTTCAAGTTTTACTGTTTTAGTGGATGATTTTTCACATTTTGTTATGGTAAAGTTATTGAGAAACAAAAGTGAGGGTGATGAAAATATAATTGAGTTCATAAAATTAATTAAAACCCAACATAATATGAAAACACAAAGAAGTAGAGTCGATAATGGTGGGGAATTTATTTCCAATTATTTTAGAGAGTTTTGTAGAATGGAAGGTATTGAGCTGGAATATACAATGCCATACACACCACAGGAAAATGGAGTATCAGAGAGAATGAATAGAACCTTATTGGACAAAGTCAGAACAAAGTTTGCTGAGACAAATCTGCCAAGGGAGTTATGGGGAGAGGCTATCTTATGCTCGGCCTACGAGCTAAATAGCACGCCTACTCAAGCCAATCAAGGGGAGACCCCAGCGAAAAGATGGTATAAGAAAAATGACATCAAAATTAAAAGTTTTTTGGAGTCAGGCTTGGGCAGTGATTTTACCAAGGCAGAGCAAACTGGAAAGAAGGGCACAACCGTGTATAATGATGGGATATACAGGAGCAGGTTATAGACTGTGGAATTTTGAAAGTAATGAGATTTTTTGTTCTAGGGATGTGAGGTTTAATGAAAGGGTAACTAATTCTGACCAAATTATGAAAAGTAAATGTACAGAGAATAAAAATCAGATTATAGCAGAGATAGAGTATGAAAATGATCTACTTGGAGGCATTAATGAAATAGAGGTGGAAATTCAAGAGGACCCTGAAGAGGACAATGACATATATGAAGGTACCAATGACGTGAATAATGATGAAACTGGCAGTACGAGCTCGGAAAATTTTGATGATTGTATGCCAAAAGTTGAAACAACGAGTAAAGGACGAAAAATTACAGTACCAAAACATTTAAGCGATTATGAAACCTTCACAGCCTATTGCCTAATATCTGCAGAAGCGCATGATCCTATAAACTATGGAGATGCAATAA
This sequence comes from Cynegetis impunctata, assembly GCA_030704885.1. NCBI lineage: Eukaryota > Metazoa > Arthropoda > Insecta > Coleoptera > Coccinellidae > Cynegetis > Cynegetis impunctata. Next base: position 33,214 of record JARQZK010000143.1, read on the forward strand.
AAGATATAGAATGGAGTGATGCAATAAGAAAAGAGTTAGATTCACATAAAAAGCTAAATACATGGACTGAAGCAGATTTGCCGGAAAATATAAAAGCTATTGAAACTAAATGGGTTTTTAGGACAAAAGAGGACGGTACAAGAAAGGCTAGAGTGGTAGCAAAAGGGTTTCAAATTAAGAAGGAGGATCAATTTGAACCCAATTATTCACCAGTGGCTAGAAGTTCAACAATAAAGCTGCTTATGTCTATTGCATTACAAAAGGATTGGGCAGTAAGGCAAATGGATATACCAACCGCATTTTTAAATGGTTTTCTAGAAAGTGAAGTTTATATTTACCCTCCGCTCGGTGTTAAATTAAAGAATTCAAAGGTTTTGAAACTGAATAGGGCACTTTATGGACTCAAAGAATCTCCGAAAGTCTGGAACAATACATTTAATGACTTTGCTACTAAAAATAATTTTAGTAGATTGCTGTTTATATTTTAACAAAAGGGTTTGGATTCTAATTTTTGTTGACGATATTTTGTTAATTGGGGATGAAACTGATGTAAATCAGACTGTCAATTTATTAGAAAGTTATTTTCAGGCTAAGGACTTAAATGAGGTTAAATATTTTTTGGGAATGAGGATTACAAGAACAAAGGACAAGATCAAAATTGATCAGGAAAGGTTTATAGAGAAGTTGTTGACTTATTTCAATATGATGGAGTGTAAAGCAAAGAAAACGCCTATGGAAAAAGGATTCCAATATAATGAAGACAATGAAGTATTAATTAATATACCTTATAGGCAGCTTATTGGAGGATTGATGTACTTAGCAACAACTACTAGACTGGATATTAGTTATGCGGTATCTTATTTATGCAGATTTCTAGATTGTCCAACTAATGAAACATGGACGGCTGGGAAAAGAGTCTTAAGGTACTTGCAAGGAACTAAGGAACTTGGGTTGACTTATTATAAAAACACAGATTGTCAATTGATACTTAAAGGGTTTTCAGATGCTGATTGGGCCACAGATAAAAAAGACAGGAAAAGTGTAAGTGGGTGTATTATTTTATATGGAAACAACCCCATATCATGGTTTTCGAAAAAGCAAACTTGTGTAGCTTTGTCAACAGCAGAAGCTGAATATGTGGCTGCGGCGCAGACAGCTCAAGACCTGATAAACATTAAGGGAATTTTAATTTAGATGGCAAAACTGTTTTATTTTGCGATAATAAAAGTTCAATTTTGATATCTAAAAGTAATGAAAATTCAAAAAGGGTTAAACACATTGATATAATGAATCATTATCTAAAAGATTTAATAATTATTAATTATTAATAATAAGATAAAACAAAGAAAGAACTTGAAATGGAGTATGTATCATCTGAACAAAATTTGGCTGATATTTCAACAAAATCTTTGGGTAATGACATATTTCTGAATCTAAGGAATGAAATTTGTATTGTTTGAGTTTTGTTATTAGGGTGCCATATTAGTATTTTTAGCGATTTTCATGTATTGGACATTTCAAATCGAGGAGGAGTGTTAACATTTACTATATTTGGCAACAGTGTATTTACTCAAAAGTTGTACTATTGTATTCTGGTGTATTCCTAGGAAACAAGAAGAAGAAGAAGTAGGGTTATGTTATTAATGAATAAATATGAAACACATGTAAAAATGTAAAACGTTTATTCTCCTAATTATAATAACAAACAAGTTAAAACGATTCCGCTGTGTTGTGTGAATTATTTTGCCATTCCCAAAAATAACTGTAACATCCCCAATTTTTACAAATTTTGGATCATTTGATGCCATAAAACTACAGAACATATTTCTTTCTTCATACATATGTTGTGAAGCTCCACTGTCCATAAACCATTCTGTATTTACCTGGTTCTGTATAGTATTTTAAACTGCTATTGGCCTCCGAAATTAAGATCGTAGAGCCGGAACGGCTAATATCGGTACTAGAGCATGGGCCATTAGCTGTTTGTTTACATTGATTGGTAATAGTATTTACGCTCATTTCATTTTGAGTTTTCGAACGTTTAGCTTCGTAATTTATGTTTTTTTGGACTTATTTTTAGACGTATTTTCTAGTGGTTCATTGTGTTTCGATTGAAGTGTTACATGAAGTTGAAATTTACACTGAGTTTTTATCATTGAACATGAAAATCAATAATAAAATAAAGTAGAGGACGAATAAATTAATTGGTTGAAGGAACTATGTATACCTCATGAAGAGGCTGTATAATAGAACATCTGTTTATTTAAAAAATAAAAAAACTTTCAAAAGTTTCAAGAAAACATCTCTGACATGTCTACTTTCATTACGAACTGAAGAATGTTAGAGTATAATGGACAAAACTAAGTACTTACCAGCAAAACTGAAAGAAACAACATGAAATAAAAGAAGAATTAACATGAATACTCTATTTGAATGGTTTGAACGTAATGAGTTATTATATTTTTTGAGTTTTCCTGACGTATAACAGCTCTCCTAAAAGTACGGTGGACTTCTGAGAGTCTGGTTGTTTTGATAGAATCTCTGTTTTCCTGATTATATAATTGAATATTTTAGTTTTTACCTAGCTATAGAGTCAAGATTTATTTCATATTCTTGATGTTATGATAAACTGTTATTTTGGTTGTGCAAATAAACATCATTTGTTATTATTATTTTAATAGTATCTCTGATTGTTACATGAGAGAAAATACAATTATCTAGAATCTCTGGATGATGGCCCAGGTTCAGATTCCGATAAAAGTGGAACATTTTTCGTTGGAATAGCATTGGACTTCAAAAACTCTACGTTTTCGGTTAGCTTAAAATTGCACATCATTAGTTGGTATAATTGTATATGGAAAAATCCACAAAGTTACTACAGGGAAAATAATTATTCTCAGTAAACTGTAAAGAACTCTTATGTTCAGACATTTTTTTCAATCTTCAATTTATGAATCCACACCTTTCTTCTGTCCATCATTTCCTTGTTTTCCAACTTTGTTTGGAATGCAACTTTGAATTGACCAGCTTTCGGAAAGGTATGTAAGCTATATTCGGGTTTTTTTTGCCCAAGATGAACAATAGGATACACAACAATAGTGATTCATCTCTTCTGAACGTTTGTAAACGATCCAAAACACAATTGAAACTCAAAAACTTCGCATATAAAATACACATAAATAGATGTAAACAAAGCAATCTATCGCTATCGCCCATGCTCTAGTAATATTCGACACCGGTAGGGGGCGTATCGCTTATTATGTTTTACCAATAAGTGCAAAACTTCCCCTGCTTTTACTAGCATCTCCCTGATACTTGTCCTTTTCATCCTTTTTCTTCTTTATAAAGCAGTCTTTCAACAGATGTCTTTTCTTCTTGCAGTAATTGCATTCAATATTTCTGCCCTGACTTTTTAGATGACCCACCTTTCTTATTTACATTATATTTTAACAATTGACCCGTTGACGTCCGGTGAAATGTCATAAGTGCCATCGATTCTTCTTCTTCTTTCCCCAACCTTTCTTCTTCAATCAAAAGGCGAACTGTCAAATTATTCAAAGTTTGATTTTTTAGAACTGACCCTCCCAGGCAGACCGGAAATGACTGAATTTTTCAATACAATACAATACAATACAATACAATGCAATGCAATGCAATGCAATGCAATGCAATGCAATGCAATGCAATGCAATGCAATGCAATGCAATGCAATGCAATGCAATGCAATGCAATGCAATGCAATGCAATGCAATGCAATGCAATGCAATGCAATGCAATGCAATGCAATGCAATGCAATGCAATGCAATGCAATGCAATGCAATGCAATGCAATGCAATGCAATGCAATGCAATACAATACAATACAATACAATACAATACAATACAATACAATACAATACAATACAATACAATACAATACAATACAATACAATACAATACAATACAATACAATACAATACAATACAATACAATACAATACAATACAATACAATACAATACAATACAATACAATACAATACAATACAATACAAATCATTTATTTCCATGGACATTATAGTATAATGCCAAAATTATTTAATTTTTAGTTACGCCCTCTAGCGGTGAAATACGGAGCTTGAATTTTCTCATGACCACTTTTATAATGATAAAAAAAATTCCATTGTTGCCAGATGTACAGATCCTGAGATACAGCCGCTTACCTCGCTTATTTGGCCACCCTGTACAAAATATATAGTGTAATACAAAGTACCTATCTTTACAGAAAGTAAAAAAATAAAATCACAAAATTATCACATACAGTACACATTATTAAAAATTATTAAATATGTACATAATTATATATATTTTTTATCCCTTCCTTAACTTTGGTAAAAGGTCAGAGACGTTGCAATTAATAAATTGGTTAACAGAGTAAAACGTGTTCCTAATAAAGTTATCTTTCAGCATAGTTTTAAAAGAGGTGTATTTCTGAATATTTTTTATTTCTGTTGGTAATTTGTTATAAAATCTAATCGGTAAAACTAAAGGGCTATTGGCTACTTTTGAGAGCTTGTGTTTAGGAATCTCCAAGTTTAAATTTGCTCTTAACTCATACTGACTAGTGTTTCTGGAAATTGGATAATTGGTTATATTCTTTTTAACATGCATTATTGATGTAAAAATAAATAATGAAGGAAATGTTAGTATTCCTAATTCTGGAAATAACTGTTTACACGAATATGTGTACGGCTTAAATGTAATTGTTCTTACTGCCCGTTTTTGGGCTCTAAAGACCTCGCCAGCCCTGGCGCAGTTTCCCCAACATATAATACCTTATGTTAGGCATGACTGTACGTAGCCATAATAATAGAGCAGTATTAGCAACTCTTTCTCTTAATTGCCATAATACATAAGTGGATAAGGAAAGTTTTTTTAAAACTGCATCAACTTGACCATGTAAGATGCCCGTCAAGAATAATGCCCAGATATTTCGTGACTGTATTCTGTTCAATTGAACTATTATGCATCTTAACAAGTAAGCTTTTATTCAGATCTGCAAGTGAAAATAACATCATTTCGGTTTTTGATTGATTTAAGACGAGACCATTATTTTGACAAAAATTAATCATTCTATTCACGGCACCAGTTGACATTTTAGACAACAAATCAAGATCACTATAAGATGTCGTAACGTTTGCATCATCCGCAAACGCCCTAGTCCAGGGAAGATAGAGAAAATTAAATGAATTTGGCCGTGCAGCAGATATCGAGATGCGGTTTTCTGCATTGTGTTCAGGAACGTCACAGAAAATGAGTCTGTATAGTCTGGTCAATCCGTTTTTGGAAAAATGCCTTCTGGGCCGGAAAATGCATTTTCCAATTGCATCACTACTTGTACCATTATAGGAACGACTGGAAACTCAGAAAAATCGCTCGGAAATTGTTACTCGGGGGTTTTCAGGCCCGCCAAACTCAATTTGGGCATTATAATTACCCGGGGGCGCACGTGGGTGGCTCTGCGGTGGGTGCGGGGGTGGTTAATTGGGGGAGAAATTGCAGCGTGCATGGAATTCGCTCCAAACTCTTTACTCGGGGGTTTTAGGGGATGAAAAATTCAATTCTATCATTAGATTTCTCCGGGGCCACTCGGGGGCGGCTCTACGGGGGTGGTTGATTGGGGGAGAAATTGCAGCGTGCATGGAAATCACTTCAAACTCGTTACTCGGGGGTTTTTGGGGATGAATTCAATTCTAGCATTGGATTTCTCCAGGGCCGCTCGGGGGCGGCTCTGCGGTGGGTGCGGGGGTGGTTAATTGGCAGCGTCCGTGAATGGTAAAGGAGAAAAATCACAAATTATTAAAATTAGGAACGACTGGAAACTCGGAAAAATCGCTCGGAAATTGTTACTCGGGGGTTTTCAGGCCCGCCAAACTCAATTCGGGCATTATAATTACCCGGGGGCGCACGTGGGTGGCTCTGCGGTGGGTGCGGGGGTGGTTAATTGGGGGAGAAATTGCAGCGTGCATGGAAATCGCTCCAAACTCGTTACTCGGGGGTTTCCGGGGATGACGAATTCAATTCTAGCATTAGATTTCTCCGGAGCCGCTTGGAGGCGGCTCTGCGGGGGTGGTTAATTGGGGGAGAAATTGCAGCGTGCATGGAAATCACTTCAAACTCGTTACTCGGGGGTTTTTGGGGATGAATTCAATTCTAGCATTCGATTTCTCCAGGGCCGCTCGGGGGCGGCTCTGCGGGGGTGGTTAATTGGCAGCGTCCGTGAATGGTAAAGGAGAAAAATCACAAATTAATAAAATAATACTTTAATCAAATAACAGATAGGAGTTTTTATTAATCTGGAATTATTCATTATAAGCTTCAATTTTTAACTAGAATACTAAACATCTTGTTCAAACTCTTCTTCGTCTTCTTCCTGTTCTTCATCTTCTCTCCCTCCTGAATTTTTTTCCCTTCTTCATCTTTTTCCTCGTCACCACTCTCGGCCTCATTGGAAGCGTCTTTTTGGTTTGAGCAATTACCATCGTAATGCTTGCATGCAAGTGAGCACTCCAACCCACTTCGGCGGCACCCGCACCTCAGGCCACAGTCGGTTTGACAAGAACAAGAAATTTTACTCAAAATTTCTTCGAGACCGGCTTCCTGGGTCATGGTGACAGGACTGAGCTCTCCATCCACCAATTCCCAGCCCCATTCCAACGGATCTAAGGTTTCGTCTTGACCTTGTGAACCATACCAAGCCTGTACTTGGAAATAGACCCGCTTGATATGCTCGGTTAACGCGGAATTATGCGTGCAAGGTTGACTTTCTGAAGGTTGGCGGCTTCAGCATACGATTTTGCTCGATACATTCGGACAAGCTCAATCGCAGGTTGATCTCTGGTGCGAAGATCTATGGGTGAGCCGTAAAGAGCCAAAGCGAGACGAAGCCCGTGATCTATTAAAGTATCCATGCCTACATGTGTTTGCTTAAATATTTCTGCAAACCCATGCAAATCATCGGATTTCGCAAAAAATTGGCAGAATTTTAGTTTCGATAGAGAAATGCTGAGGTTGTGTCGCATCCCGTGAAAGCATGTAGAAATAATATGTGAGACCTGATACACGCGCTCTTGGAGGCTAAGCTCTCGGAAGAATACACAACATCAGGTACTCTAGCGGAAGGCGGCTTCAGCCAGAACACTTCTAGATTCGATGGAGTCCGACCTACAAGCATTGTTAAATCCGAAACAATAACCACTTTATTGTTGTGGCTTCCAGAAGCAGTGTCTATGGCCTTAAGCACAATATCAACATCCGCATCAACTACACTCTGCTGAGACACTATGTTGGCCCGTTTGAATTCCTCCTGGAGAAATTTTATGAGCTGGGACTTATTTTTGCTATTCCCTAGAAACTGAGTTACACTTGCCGGCAACCTAGTCATGGACGTCCAGGAATCTGAAGCCATGCATACAGTGGCGGAATTTTTATGCATACATCGCCGGTTTCTTTCCGTCGATTTAGTGGTAATTTGGTCGTATCCATCGAAAACAACAAAAACCCTGTTCCCAAATGCTCTCTATGCTATGTATCTAACATACCCATTGCATATCTCTAACATGTTCTGGCCCTTTTGTCATCTGACTTTATGCGGAAGCATGCCTCCATCAATCACATATTGTGTGTCTTCACTTCTTACACTTACAGATCTTTCTTCAAAAAGTGTATACAACTTTGATTTTTCATTTTTCCTCATTCCGTTCCAAAGCAATTGTTTTTATAATATTTGTAATATTTATTTATTTAATATTCCATCAAAATTTTTGTAATTCATATCCCCGGTGTAGTCTTATGTCTGATTGTCATGGACGCTGACATCCCACCCCCAGAGGCGGCCCCGAAGAAATCTAATGCTTGAATTGAATTCGTCATCCCCAGAAACCCCCGAGTAACGAGTTTGGAGCGATTTCCATGCATGTTGCAATTTCTCCCCCAATTAACCACCCCCGAAGAGCCGCCCCCGAGCAGCCCCGGAGAAATCTAATGCTAGAATTGAATTATTCATCCCCTAAAATCCCCCAGTAACGAGTTTGGAGCGATTTCCATGCATGCTGCAATTTCTCCCCCAATTAACCACCCCCGCACCCCGCGCAGAGCCGCCTACGTGCGACCCGGGTAATTGTAATGCCAGAACCGAGTTCGGCTGGCCTGAAAACCCCCGTGTAATAATTTCCGAGCGATTTTTCTGAGTTTCCAGTCGTTCCTAGAATGGTACAAGTAGTGATGCAATTGGAAAATGCATTTTCCGACCCAGAAGGCATTTTTCCAAAAAACGGATTAACCAGACCATATAGACTCATTTTCTGTGACCTTCCTGAACACAATGCAGAAAACCGCATCTTGATATCTGCTGCACGGCCAAATTCATTTAATCCGGCCGATTTTGCTCTAAATGCCCTGGACTACCCCCACATAGTGATATGGGAATTCATACATGACACTATCAAAAAAAATTATAAATGAAAGCGGGCCCAAGGTGCTGCCCTGGGGTACGCCACTGGTCACTGGTAAATAGCCTGAGTTAACCGATAAATATTCATTTTTTAAGTTAGTTTTCTGCTCTCTATCTGTAATGAATGATTCTATCCACCCGTAGGTGGATGAGCATTCCGCATTTGTAAAAAAACTTCAAGCATCAAGTTAATATCTATTACATCAAAGGCCCTTTTTGAATCAAAAAAGAAACATAAGGACTTGTTGTTTAGCTCAAAATTGGAAAGAACATGAGTATATAAAGATAAAATAGCATCTTGGGTTGAACGATTCTTCCTAAAACCAAACTGATATTCACTGAAGAAATTTTCCCTATGTAAAAATGACTCCAATCTCAAGAAAAAACATCTTTTAAAAATTTTAGAAAAAACAGACAGAAGGGATATCCCGCGATAATTAGACATTAAGGTTTTTCCCCCTTTTTGTAAATCGGAACAACTATAGATTTTTTAAGTAAGCTTGGAAATGTGCCCATTTGAAATGATAGGTTAACAAGATATGTCAATGGTGGTACTAAGTAGTCAGCAACGTGTCTAATAAGTGAGCAAGGAATTCCTTCTTCGCCAGTCGAGTTTTTTTTGCTAACTGATAAAATAATTTGATACATTTCATGTTCTTGAAAAAATTGTAAAAAAAGCGAGTTTGATATTATTTTATTTTTAGATTGTCTCTGTAAATATTGGGATGAGTCACTTTTTATTTTGTTCACAGAGGCAATAAAAAAAGAATTAAAACTATCAGCTGCTTCCTGCAAGTTAGAAAATTTATTTCCGTCCTCATCCACAAAGTATTTGGGTTGATTTTGACGTCCCAGAGAGCCACTCTCACCCTTTATTATGTTCCAAGCCGTTTTCGACATATTATTTGACCTTAAGAACAAATCGCAGTGGTACTGTTGCCTAGACAATTTAATTTTAGACTCATGGAACTTTTTTACAATTTTATAACGAGTCAAAACATTTAGATCATTTGAGTATTTATACTGTTTGTACATATCCCTAAGGTACTGTCCCTCATCGATCAATTCTGGCGTTAGCCAGGGCTTATGTTTCAGGAAGGGCCATGATGATTTTCGTTATAATCATTTTATCTCGGATATCTTCTCCTTGCTGCTTGAGTTTACCTTGTAAATTTATCACTTTAGTGATGAAACTGTTCATTTTGGAACTTCAGATTATTAAATTGTTCGTGCAATAAATGAACACCAACCTCGCATTTTCTTTCATAAATGCCTTCTAATTTGTTTAATTCTATATGGAAAAATCCACAAACTCACTTCAGGGAAAATGATTATTCTCAGTAAACTGTAAAGAACAACTTTTATGTTCAGACTAGACCTGTGTCGATAGTGATTGATCGAATCTTTTTGATTCGATCGCAACCTGTACACGAGTGATCGAATCACGGATTTCTAAAAGACCCGATCTTATTTAACCCGATTATCAATTGACAAGATAAATCAAATTGCACTTTATTTTCATATATTTTCACATAACAGTATATTAACTAATTGCTTGCTCATACAGTCATTTACATACTTTCATTCATCGCACTCTTTCTCGTGTTGTTTTGAATTTTGATACGTAATCCAAAAGGAACCAATATTTGCAGAAATGCACGCGTAGAAGAGTCGTGACTTGTGGATCTCTCTGTCTTTTGGGTCGCGAACTCGATCGCGTCGTGATCGAGATCGAATTCACTTTGAGATCGAATCAGTGACATATGTAGGTATGACCCGGGACACGTGATCTTATATTCAGGTTTTGCTCGCGTGTTTTAGTGGACTTAGTTGATATTATCGTCGTCTCCTCTTACCAAATTTATATACATCAATGAAGCACCTATCTATAATAAAAGAAGCTCTTTAAAACCGAAAAAAGCCTCTCAAAATTTTATTTCTTAATCACAATTTGGTGTAAATTATAATTTTTGATATTAAAAACCTTGAAAGTTGTTTCCTTTTTCTAACATTTTCATTTTGTTTTTCACTCATGTAGGTTATGTTATTGATATATATTCTACCCATCACCGGTTCAGCATTCGTTACAAAGGAACTGCGACCTACGACTCAAATGATCGAAATGATCTAATCTTTTTAACCCCATCACCATACGAATGGGTCATGATCGACCCAGGTCTCGACAAATGATCGATTGACACAGGTCTAGTTCAGACACCTTTTTGCAATCTTCAAGTTATGAATCCACACCTTTCTTCTGTCCATCATTTCCTTGTTTCCCAACTTTGTTTGGAATACAACTTTGAATTGTCCAGCTTTCGGAAAGGTATATAGGTAATAGATTGTAATGATAAATATTACCTATTTATATAATCGTTATAATATATTATATTTATTAACACAACAATATTACAATGAATGTCTGACTTGATTGACAGCTACTCAAAAAATATTAGAATTAATGAATGTCAAAAATATCGATTCTCCACTATTGGTTGTGAACTTGAAATCGCCACACTACCCCCTCGGCAGAGAATTTGGTTACAAATTCAAAGTTTTTCTAAATCTAACTCTTCTGCCAGATCGCGTTGTATATTCGGGAGCAGGAATGGGTTCTTTAGGTTCAACAGTGGGAGTGGAAACAGGAACATGTTTTGGAGCAGGAACAGAAACGGGTGTTAAAACTTCATCTTGTAAAATAAATGCAGGTTTCACTCGATCGATCGACACTTTGGTAGGTTTATTATGTATCAAGAGTGTCATCGTCTTTTCGTCTCGATCAATTATTTCGTATGGACCAGTGTATGGTGGTTGAAGTGCTTTAAGAATGGGTCCTTCTTTCAAAAAAACATGACTGCATTTCGAGAGTTCCTTGTAAACAAAAACGCCAGGTTGACAATGTCTTGATGCTGGTGTTGGTCGTAAGCGTGACATGCATTCTCTTAAGCTTGAGAGAAAGCTGCTCGTATCATGGAGATTCTTGTTTTCAGGGTTTGAAGAGAAAAGTTCAAAAGGTAAACGTAGAGTATCTTCATAAACCATCTCAGAGGAAGTAGCCTTGATATCTTCTCTAACCCAATACCAGCCAGAACTCAAAGAGGATTAAAAAATTTAATTTTTTTTTATAGACTGGCTGTTGAGTGTTCAGCAAAGACTGAACACTGAAATTTTGGAAAAAAATAATTTTCAATTCGCCGAAAAATAGCGTCCCATTTTTGGGACGATGGCTAAAAGGGGATAAAATAATATATTTAGAAAAAACAAGACAAAAGGGATTTTCAGCTACTTCAATAACAAAATGTGTTCAATAGACTCACATAAATTATGTACAGAACAAATTTTAATAAAAAATTTTTGGTAAAAAAAATTATTTTTTATGGGATGGTAGAAAGCAGATATCTTGTAGTCGTACATTGCACTCTCCACAAATTCTGGTGTTTTTTTTTTCACAAAATGCTTATCTCCTTTTTTCTTTATAGAAACAACTAAATGACTCATTTGGTCATACCTTATGTCCACACTTGCTCTTCCTCCCATCAATTTGGACTTTTGAGAGCGTGGTCTCTTTTCCTACGTACTTCTAGCAGAGTAGCCATTTCTTGGTGATTTACAATCTGGTAAAGTCTCCAAGTATTTGTAACCGATATATCTAACACTTGGGTGAATAAAGGCCACCACCATTTCCCTGAACGAATTCTTGTTCGGTAAAGAGACACTTGCTTGTCTAACATATCTACTCCGCCCATATGCGAATTGTATTCTTGTATCAATTTTACGATGGAGTATTGTCACTATTGCAATGGAATTCTCACCGTTTGTGCTGTTTTATTTAGTCCACTTCACTATTTTTTCTGATAATGGTTCGTCGTCACTCTCAAACTCGGATTCGTCAGCAGGGTTAGAAGTAAACAATTCCATAGTACCTGCAACATCCACTATTTCTTCTCCTTCTAGGTCATTCTCTTCAAAATTTTCTGTGTCGGTTAGAATATCCGGGTCTGGAGGAATTATTGCTACAATAATATTTTCAATATCCATATCTTTCCAAAATTCCGGATCTTCAAATATGATGTCAATGTCACGGACAGTTAGACATTTTTTGCTACTCATAATTATCACTTCCAGCCAATGTTCCAAAATTGGGACAACAAAATTAGCAACAAATTGGCAACAGATAATGATATGAGTCAGTTCAATTCCGTTCCGTATCGAAAAAAAGACTATTGAACAATAAAACTGCAATGGTATAATTATAATTTTCTCGACAGAAATATATTGAAATCACTATAACGTATGACAACCCCAACGCGCCAGGCAAGTGCCGACTTGTTGAATCAGTCTAATTTCTGTTATTGTTCCTGTGAGACATCTGACTATAAATATATGAAATACATACTTTGACCTAAATGACATTATCAAATACTCTAGTTTTCTGTGATAGCTTTGAAGGAATCTGGCAAAAATAGCGCGTCCCAAAAATGGGACGTTGGCTGGTGTTGGGTTAAAAGCTGAACGAATTCCAAGTAATACGAGGGGTCGGAATGAGCCATTATTGCAGCTTTTAAGTGACGATGTAAACGTTCGACTAAAGCATTTGCAGAAGGATGCCAGCTTGTAGTGAGGTTATGTCCGATTCCAAAAAAATTACGAAATTTTTGAAAACATAAGAAGTAAATTGAGTTCCACGATCTGAGGTTATAGTTTGAGGAAAACCAAAACGAGATAACCAGCAATCCAGAAGAGCGTGAATCACTTATATTCTGCAAAGGATAAACTTCGGGCCATCGAGTAAAACGATCGATGATGGTCAAACAATATCAGAAAGTTTGTGCAGGTGGAAGTGGCTCAATCAAATCGATGTAGATATGAAAAAACCTTTGTGTCGGAGTTTTGAAATTTCCAATAGGAGTATCAACGTTACGAGGAATCTTCGATCGTTGACATTCAATGCAAGCACGAGCCCAATTTCGATAATCTTTGCTCATCGAAGTCCAAACGAATCGGTCGCTAATTAACTTGAGTAAAGCATTGGCTCCGGGATGACTCAAACTATGAAGTTGATTGAAAACAAGATTTCGGAAGGTGTGATAAAAGGTCGTGGTTTTCCTGACGATGTATCACAAAACACAGTAAGTGAGGATCCAGGAATCGGCACACGTTCGATGTGAAGAGAAGAATTTTCTTGAATAATCTTCTTGAGTTCTTCGTCCTCTTCTTGAGATTTAAACTGTAACTCGTAATCAAGTGGTACAGAAACTGCTTCAATCCGGGAAAGGGTGTCGGCCACAATATTATCGGTACCTTTAATGTATTGAATGTCCGTTGAAAATTCCGCGATGAAAGATTGAGTTGAACTGGTGGAGATTTTTCATGTCTTTGTTGAAAAGCGTAAACCAACGGTTTGTGATCTGTGTAGATAGTGAATGGATGTCCTTCCAAAAAATGACGAAAATGCTGAATTGCAGCGTATATAGCAAGAAGTTCACGATAGTAAGCAGGACAAGAATTTTCCTTCGAAGACATTTTCTTTGAAAAGAATGCAAGTGGTTGCCAAACATCATCAACGAGCTGCTGCACACAGGCTCCAACAGAGTGATTTGAAGCATCTGTGAATAAGCCAAGTGGCACGCCGATACGAAGGAAGACCAGAAGTGAAGCAGAAAAAATTCAGTTTCTGCATTTTGAGAAAGCTTCTTCTAATTCAGGTGTCCAGTCTATCGGCTGAGAACCTTTCAAAAGTGGATTGATTATTGCATTATGTAAAGGAGCTTCATATTCAGAGGCGTGAGGTATGAATTTGCGATAGAAATTCAGCATTCCCAGGAAACGGCGAAGACCTTTTGCTGTTTTTGGTAGAGGGAAATCTTAAATTGCCCGAACACGTTCTTCTGGAGTACGGATACCAGCAGAAGAAATAGTATATCCTAAAAATTTAATCTCATCAACTCCAAAAATGCATTTATTTGGATTCATGACTAAACCGTATTTCGAGAGACGTTCAAAAATAATTCTCAGATGACGTTCGTGTTCTTCTTTAGAACGAGAGAAAATAAGAATGTCGTCCATGTAAACGAAACAAAAATCCAAACCGCGCAAAACTTCATCCATAAACCTTTGAAAAGTTTGACCAGCATTTCGAAGTCCAAACGTCATGAATGGAAATTCGAAAAGTCCAAATGGTGTAATGATGGCGGTTTTTTCAACATCTTCTTTAGCAACTGGAATTTGTTGATATGCTTTTACTAAATCAATTTTTGAAAACATCGTACATCCATCAATAAAAAAGGTGGCATCGTAAATGTGACGAACAGGATAACGATCTGGTATTGTTCGAGCGTTCAATGCGCGAAAATATCCACAGGGGCGCCAAGTTGAGTCACTCTTCAGTGCCAAGTGTAAAGGAGAGGACCAGGAACTTTCGGATGGGCGAGTAGTTGACAGGAGAACAACGATCTCGAAGGAGACGATGAGGAAAACAACATAAATCAGAACCAGTATCAACTGAAAATTTATGTTTTGAATTTTTATCAATTACAACTAGACGGCTACTGGATGAAGAGCAGTCAGACGCCGTCCTCACGGACTGCTTTGGTCGTTTCCCAAAAAATTGCAAGGTTTAATGCACTTTTTAGCATTTTGCTGATACTTTTTGTGATACCAACAAACTTGACCTGAATTTTGGTTAGGATAGTCTCGAGTGCCAGGTTTATTCTTCTGTCTAAAATTGCGATTAGAACTGCGAGAACGTGAGCGAGAAGTGGATAATGCAGCAACTTGTTTTTGTAGATCAGTAATAACATTCAAAAGTTAATTTTCTGTGCCTTTATCGTTAAGTGCTGCACTTACAGAGAACGTTGGATTGCTCGGAGAAACTTCGACGATTTTATCATCAAGTTCCGCAAGTTTATCAAGCGGCAGCTCCGACTGCGTTGTGAGAATAGCACGAACATTGGATGGGAGTCGTTGTAACCAAAGTTGACACAAAAAGTTATCTTGAACGATGGTGTCATCAGCGAGAGAACGAAGATGACGGAGAAACTGCGATGGTTTCCGATCGCCAAGTTCTGCCTCACCAATCAATTGACGAACTCGTTGTTCCTCAGACTCAGACAAACGCTTAATTAATTTTGTGCGCAAAAATGTATACGGAAACTGTGGAAACTGTGCGGGAGGATTTGTTATGATATCCTCGACTTCCAATGCAAAACGTGCGTCTAATTGAGAAACGATGTAATGAAATTTGGTTACCTCATTCGTGATATTAGACAGCGTAAACTGAGAATCAGCTTGTACGAACCATCAGCTTGGTTTGTCGGCCCAAAAAGGTGGCAATTTTACAGCTACCCGATGCACTGTGGGATGATTTCCGGGTAGTCGACTGGAGCTTGATGTTGTGGTTGCTGCTGTTGTTGTAGGTGCGGTAATCTTTTTAGTTGCTCGTTCTGCTGGTGAAGAGCTTGGATTTGACGTAGCAAGTCTTCGTTCTCCTCTCGTAGATTCAGCTGACCTTCGTCACGAAGCATCTTTCTCGGTGTGTTCTTCTGTCGGGGTCACCAATATAGGTAATAGATGGTAATGATAAATATTACCTATTTATATAATCGTTATAATATATTATATTTATTAACACAACAATATTACAATGTATGTCTGACTTGATTGACAGCTACTCAAAAAATATTAGAATTAATGAATGTCAAAAATATCGATTCTCCAGTATTGGTTGTGAACTTGAAATCGCCACAGGTATGTAAGCTATATTCGGGATTTTTTTGCCCAAGATGACCAGTATACACAACCATAGTGATTCTGGATTAATTTCTTCTAAACGATTATAAAAGATCCCAAATAAAATTAAACACAACTACATCTTAAACAAAACCCACGTAAACTGATGTAAACAAAGTAATCTATGCGTTAGTAATATTCCACAACGGTAGGGGGCGTACTGCTTATCTACGTTCGCAAAATTTGTCAAAACAAAAATGAAAAATAGATTGTGCTCCAAACTGTGAGTGGAATTTTACACAGTAAAAGATTAAATTCACAAAATAATAACAGCTGTTTTAATTTTTTTGTAATTTATGATATTCTTAATAAACACAAAAATAGTATGTACCAATAAGTAGTTTAGATGTCATTTGATATCGTTTTTTTTTATCTGAAACTTTGTTTTAGTTATTTTTGATATTGAGAACTTTTTATTTCGAAAAATATTTTTGTTTTAATTATTAGATGTCATTTCTTATATTATAAGTATCATAAAATACTTTCTAAAATATTATACTCAGTTTTAATTGAAGTATTTTGTGTAAATACTGAAAAAATATAAATTCTGTTGATTTTTTGAAAAATCTGGCAACTTTTTCAGTAAGTGTCTGGTGATTTTTAGGTTTTTAACCTGGCAACATTGGTTTGGGCGAATTCGCCTCTCGTGAAATACAAATATACAATGTTATAGCGTTCCCCATTGGTAAAACTGGTGCGGCACTGGAACTCGGTTAGTTCTGTCATAAAACTGCCCTAGGGCAATCCCAATGGATCACAAATTTTATAAATTCCGTTTCGGGTTTGGATAACACTACAGCTGTTTATTTTTTGAGGTTATGTAAGTAAAGTTCCGCTTTTTTATTTTTAACCTTAAAATTGAAGTTTTTCTTTGTTTATGAAATGTAATACGCTTTTTAAGTTGACAGCTGAGTATTTTTATTTGAACTTTTTCTGGCCAGACTGCTTCTTAAGAGAGTGTGCTCTGATTACAGATGACGATGAATTTACTTGTTCTTACATTATTGATTTAATAAATAATGGTCTGGTTTCATTGAAAAAACCTCTACCAAATATTTATAGAATGGAAGGTTTTGACAGGTAGGTTGTATGCTAAGGTAACCATGCAGTCAGTAATTTACCTTATATGAAGTGTATTGATTCACTGATTAAAATTTTTTCTAATTTTGATCTGTAAAACTTTATAATAGTAATTATTATAAAATGCAAGATATTTCCTATAAGGTGATGAAATCAACTATTATTATATGTTAGCTGAAAAAACTGGCAAAACAACTAATTAATATTATAACTCGTGAAGTATCTACATACATTTATTCTCTAAAAATTGGTTCAAGTAACTATATGAAGTTTAAATCATTCAATAACAATTTTCTGGATTATTTTCACACAACAAAATGTATATTCCATTATATTTAACCGTCACGAAGCAGTACCGGAATAATTTTTTATTAGATCATGATAAAACTTTATTGAATTATTAATTTAAAGTTCTCAATATTAATTATTCTGTTATTCATTCAAATCAAATAACTGTAGCTCTCGTACCTCGTGCCAAAAAACATGCACTCAGTTCTATTTCTACTGCACTAGTTTCCCAATGGATCAAGAACCCTCACACTAAGCTTACCAATGGATCATAAAAATTGCACTCACTGCGCACTAGTTCTACCAATGGAGAACGCTATTAATTGTTAATGTCAATTGTCAATTGCCAATGTCAGAAATAGAAGAGATGGAGATATGTTATTATGTTAATGAAATGTCAGTTGAATCTTGAAAAACTTTAAATATAAGATTTATACTGCTTTCCAAAATTATAATGTAATCTTTATTATTTATTCTTTCTTTGTTGACGATAGGGGTTATGAATACTCCTATCGCAATATTAAAGAAGAATATTCGAAACTCGAAACAAATATAAAATGTTACAAGTTAGTAATTATATAAATGGCAAAGTTTCTGCTGCATAATTTTTATTCTGAGACCAAAGGGACAGCAAATGCCAAAAGTTGAAATATACCAGATTGAAATGGCACATTCGGGAAAGCAACCATTACTTCAATCTGCCACAGATTTGGATTCAGATTTGGATAGGGATGATTCCTCTGAAATTGCACTTGATGTGAGAATTATCCCAGGCCAGACGAAGGATAGATACTATTTGACATACTTCAGTTTCTACCTTTTAGGAATAGTTGTTATAACACCCTGGTCATTTTTTGTTACAGCTAATGATGTGAGTAAGTTCATTTCGAAAATTGATTATGACAAATCCCAAGTAAGAATTTCATTCAATAGAAATCCATTTTCAGAAGTTATATCATATTTTCAAAAGTAGTTGGTCACGCTAAGTAATATTTAAAACCCACAAAGTTGAAAAAAATTTAGTGGCTATGTGATTAACTTCTAAAGTTGAGTTTATGTTAAGATATTTGATAATAGCCTTCCGTTTTTGGTTATGATCATGTACCTTAGCAGTTCACAAAACCTAGGAATTATAATTTGATCTCGCAGGGGTTTTAATATTTAAATGGAGTCTTAGTATATAGTCAGATGGTTAGATTTTATGCTAGCTCTATCTGAAGTTTTGAATAATATCTCCTTCATAGATCATCTAGTAGTTTTTAACGATCTTTGAGCTATACCTAATTATTAAGAAAGCTACTTTCAATCTTTACTTCATGTGTTTTTTAATGTCTAATTTTCATTCAGTTGATGTTTGGTTTCTATTTTTCTGATATTTTTAATTTTCAATACTGCAGTATCAATAAATTTGTGATTTAGATGTTAATGAGAAAGAGAACCTGGGTGTATTATAAAAAAAATTGTCAATTTATACTATAACTATAAAGTTATTATCACATTAAATTGTCAATTTATACTATAACTATAAAGTTATTATCACATTTTGGTGTACCAGAGTTATGAAAATGCATTATTTTGTTAGTTCTAAGACTCTTCTGATGTATTTTGCATTCATCCCTCATTTGTAGACTCACATATTTGAT